>JAKWIY010001086.1:0-25450 GCA_027704805.1 Solanum corneliomulleri | reverse complement strand
ATGCCATTGAAATTAGAGAGAAAATAAAAAGTATGGATGTTTTTGTTTTCTTGATTGCTATGTGACTTTGATTTCTATAAGAGGAGAAAACCCGTTATATAGACTGATTTTGTAACGTTGTTACAAAAAAAAAATGGAAAATTCATTTTAATGTACTTACCCAAAAAAAAAATATGGAAAGTTCATATTAATGTAATGTGAAATTAATAAATTTTGAATTTTTTCATATCTTAAAAAATTGCAAAAAATTTGTTTTGTTTCTTTGTAACACGAGATTAGTTATATATATGGGAAAATTGTATATAATAGCAAACTAATAACCTAAAATAAATGGAATAACTAGGGTTTGATTTAATTGTGTTCCATAGCAAACATTAGCTAAAATTTGCCAGCGTCTCTCTCCCAAAATCTCGCTCGCCACTCTCCATTCTCGCTCGCCTCTCTCGCTTTATACACAGAAGTGTATAATTCTGTTTCTGTTTTTGTATAAAGCGAGAGAAAATTGTATATACACATGCAAAAATATATATCTTCGTGTTATACACTTAATTATACAATTTACAAACATTTTACTTCAAATATTGTAGAGAAAAAGGCCAACGAATTATACAATTGCGAATTATACAATTGCAGTGAAATACAATTTTCTCTAGCTTTATACAACAGAAGTGTATATATTGTGTTTCTATTTTTGTATAAAGCGAGAAAAACATATATCTTCTTGCTATACACTTATAATTATGCACTATACATACATTTTAATTCAGTTCAACTATATGCAAAACAAATTATACAATTACAGCGAAATAGACCAGCGAATTATACAATTGTATATGTATAGCGAATTATACAGTTTTATGTTTGCTATGGAACACAATTATGCAAACTTTGATATAGCATACATATATAAATTTTTTGTTTGCTATATGTTAAGTTGCCCTATATATATATATATATACTAGATTCGGCCAGGCCCGTGCCAAAGCTCGGGCCCAACATAGTTAATTTTAGTGTCCTATTTCACAGTAACAACACAACCAAATTAATTTTATGTTGGTTTTAGTGTCGCCTATTTCATTGCAACAATATAATCAAATTAATTTAACTATATTGGTAGAACATGACATTGTCATATAGCTGTACGAAAATATAAGTTCATATACCTTTAAATAATATTGATCATTTTGGTTAAAATAGGCTACGTATCACAAATACATGATTGGGTAAGTGATAATCACAAATACATGATTGGATAAGTGATGATAAGTGCAAACAACCACCCCATGTCTATAAACATTATAGACAGAGAGACCAATAAATATCTTGTAGGTGATATATTGCTATCTTATTCACATTCTCGAGTCCAATAAACTCACTTCATAAGTAATCAATATTAGTGAATTTGAAAGAACATACATGTTTTCATTGACAATTTACTACCATGGTGTTGCTTACAAATCTTGCAATACACCAACTCAAAATTTTAACAATGTGGTGCACAATGAACATTATGTTGAACTCAAGTCTAGCTTTCTTAGACTTCTAATACACCAAATCAATTTTTTTAAGTATGTACTGCGACTATGGACGTTATATTGAACTCAAGTCTAGCTTTCTCAAACTTCTTTCATAAGCCAAATAACAAGGTAATTCTAATAATAAAATGAGGACTGAAATGATGTATCATATCTATTGAAGCAACCTAAATGTTATTATTAAGTAACATATGAGTGACTGTTCTTCTTTTCCATGATAAGCCCTTCCTCAATTTCACTAAGTACGTTTATTTTTTTTTCCGATTAGAAAGATACACCTCTAATGGAAGACAACATGAGAGTGTTTTAGTCAAATATATATATAATCGATACCTTCCCAAAATTATCAAATACATGAAATTCTAAGACTATAGACAACCAATGATGATTTTCACTTCCACAACAGAATCAGAGAGGAAAAGAAAATATACATTAGGCAAAAAAGGATATCTTGTACATGATTTCTACTACTTCAATTAGAAAAATAAAATGGAAAAGAGCTCACTGAACATTGTGTTTTAAATCGATGTCCAACTTGGTGAAACTAAATATTCATTGAAAATAAGAAGGGAGGCTTCAACAATTAAGATATCTATATAACATCCATAAGTGTTCAATGCATCTAATGCTTCAGCTGTGGAATTCACTGGGGTAACTGTGCAACAAGAAGAAAACATAGAAGGTGAAAAATCTCAATGTAAAAGAGAGTAAAGAATAAGAAAAACAAATCTAGATTTCTTGATCATTGAATGTAACATTTAAAATGAAGCATTAACATTCTTTTAAGCCGTTGGAGAAAAGAGACCTTGAATCAAGAATTTACAATCATGCATTTATATGGCATCTTCCTGTTAAGTTTTAAGAAATAGAGAGGCAATAACGAAAAAATACTCTCTTTAAATCTCAAGAATGAGATTTTTCAAATGTGTATCTGAGTTAGTTGTTGTTGAATCATGTCACCTCATGGCAAGTCTTACAAATGGAAACACGGGGGAAAAAAAATCCTAATGACAGATTTTAAACTTGAAATTTCTCTACTCCCTTAGGAGAATACCACTACAACTGCGAGGTAGAGAGGCTCAATATTAGCCCACTTAACATTGTTGGAAAAATGCGGACAAGCACAAAAGTATATATGGTAAAAGTAATGAAAATTTTTATTTATATTGAAGATGATTTTAAAATATTGAAATATGTATAATTAGAAATAAATTTATAATTTCACAACTACTTTCCAAGAGGAGCAAACCAAATATATATTGTGACTTGAGAGTGACAAAATTCTTGAGTTATTTGTAAAGAGGTAGTAGTATTTAGAATTTTTCTTAAAATAATTATTTATGTAACTTTATTATATTTATTATACGGGAAAGGGCCTAAAATATCCTTAAAGTATTGAAAATGATACAAAATTACCCTCCATCCATCCACCTATTGACTCCAAAATACCCTTCTCACCCACCTATTGGGTCCAAAATATCCTTGTCATCCACCTTTTGGTTCAAAATTGACCACTTATTTAACGATTTTATATTTAAACTATTTAAATATTTTTTTAAAACGTGGCGCTCAACTATTTGTTATAATTTAACTTATTAATATAATTTATAAATCAATCCACTAACCACCCATTATTAATTAAACCCCTCTAAATTAATAAATCCGTCACATTATTAATGCAACAATAGATTAGCTACTACCAGTTGAGTGTTTTTAAAAATTTGAGGCGAAAATATCTATAGAAGTAAATTATCATACATTCAAGTGTCTAAATAAAATCACCGATAAACTTAAAAGTCTGATTATGTTTATCTTAATTATTCTTACATCTCAATTACGTGATGTTACTTCATAGGTAACTTTTTTAAAAAATAATATATTAAAGGTTTTAAAACAAATAATAAATATTTATAAAATTATATTTTTAAAAAAATGCATGAATTAATTCGGGATATATTACTTCTTTACCTTTAATTATAAATTTCTCATTCAATCTTGAAAGAAAGTGTCCTCCTAAATAAGCAGCTCAATCTAAATTTAATTGAGGCTTCGATTCGGACTCAAATAATTTTGAATGTTATTTTCAGGAATCTATAATTTCATCGTGTTTTAGTAGTGTTTATGATATTTTGATATTATAATTGGATTATTAATTGGGTGAGGTTTAGTTAGTAATTAATGGGTAATGGATTGACTTATAAATTATATTAATAAATTAAATTATAACCAATAGTTGAATGTCAAGTATTTAATTTTTTTTTAAAGAGTTCAATTTTAAAACAATTAAAAAGTGGTCAATTTTGAAACCAAAGGTGGATGACAAGAGTATTTTGGAGCCAATAGGTGGATGAAAAACGCATTTTGGAGCCAATAGGTGGATGAGGGTAATTTTGTACCATTTTCAATATTTTAAGGGTATTTTAGGCCATTTTCCGTTTATTATATGAATTATTAACATCATTTTTTAGTTGCCATCTTAGTTATTATTTGTACTATTTTTTCTATGTCAATTTATGTGACACATTAAACATAATTTATTTACTATTTTGTTTTCAACTTTATTGAAATAATTACAATTTCAAAAGAATTTTCACTATAATTTTTATAGATAATCTGAAAGAATTCGTTCTTCTTTATCGAGTATACTATTAACATAATAATTAATAGATATCATAAATGTAAATATTGATAATAAATAGAAAACAAATAATTTTGTTTGTTTTGTTTAATGGAACCATTGATACAATACAAATGAAATGACTATATCAGAGTAATTAACTTGTTCCTTCATATTTCTATAGTTTTTCTACTTCCCATAAAATTTATTGATTTTCATGGGAACTAATATTACAAAATTGAATAAAAAATTATATTTAGCTAGTCAATAAAAAATTTTATACCATATAGTATTATAAAAAAAATTAACTTGTGTTTATTAGTAACGAAGGGGTTCAATTAATCATGATGAACCGAATAATTTCATGTTATTTGTCTTTAATTTTTAGTAAAAAAAAAACAAACTTATTTGCATCATATGTTTTTATCAAAATTTAAGTGACTTATATAGTAAAAATGTATAGCATTAATTAATCAAGGCTTATGTTATAGTTGTGTATATTTAAATACATGTCATGCATTTATTGAACATACGTGTAAGCACCTAAGTTAATATTATGATTTGACATATTATTTTATAGAAGTTATTCCGTACCAATTTCTCAGCTATGTTGTTTTATTTAGGGATAATGCACACATACCCCCTCAACCTATGCCCGAAATTTCAGAGACACACTTATACTACACTAAGGTCCTACTACCCCCCTGAACTTATTTTATAGGTAATTTTCTACCTCTTTTTAGCCTACGTGGCACTCGTTTGAAAAAAAAAGTCAACCATCAATGGGCCCACAAGATAGTGCCACGTAGGTTGAAAAGGCGTAAAAAATTATTAATAAAAAAAGTTCAGGGGGGGGGGGGTAATAGGACCTTAGTATAGTATAAGTGTGTATCTGATTTCGAGCATAGGTTGAGGGGGTACTTGGGCATTATCCCTTTTATTTAACAAAAATTAGGATTTCTAAAATTTGTGTCAACATTTTATTTCTCTTTGGTATCAATATTGTTCAGACAATTATTTAATTTGAATGAAATTTGAAAAAAAACAATAAAGAACACCTTTTAACTTGCAATTTATATATATGTATATATCGATTAAGCTTTCATCCCATTCACAACACAAATGGATGTAGATCTAGGGTTTCAGTTTGATTACTCGTTAAACTAAAGTTCTTAGCATTAAACTCATTAGATTTTTAAAGTTACAAGTTAAAATCTAATTGTTATTAATGCTTTTGTCACTTCTCACGTGAAAATTATATTCTAAATAAAGAAAATATTGAATTTGGTGCTTTTGCAAGGTGCATATAACCAAGACCAAAAAAAAAAAGTTTATATCATTAACTTCAACAAAACAAGGTGTGATAACAAAACAACAACAAAATTTTAAAATAAATATTGAGAGAATTGAAAACATTATTCTTCTTTAATCATTTTTTTCATGTCGTTGATATTGCTTAGTAACTTATCGATCTACAAAAGAAAAGAAATATAAATATTTATCGCTTATCAATTGTACATAAAACTAGCTAAACTTAAATATACGCGTGATAAATCATAAAATAATCTCTTTGATCTTTTCATCATTCTCCTTATATATTTTGTGTTGAATAAAAGTAAAGCAAAGTTGGTTTACTCGTCCTTATAATCACCAATGTGCATTGCCACAAGAGCAATGAGTGTTTGACGCTTAAGTGCCCTCAGTTCTAAATTTTCGAGTTTCTTAAAAATGAGAAAAATTTACTTAAAAAAATTAATAATAATTTAAATTATATATATATATTAATAAATCTATTTTTGTTTTTTTAAAAAAGTTTTTATTTTCTTGATTTCTATATGACTTTGATTTTTATAAGAGAGATAACCCTTTAAATAGACTGATTTCGTAACGTTCTTATCAAAAAAAATATGGGAAGTTCATATTAATGTAATGTGAAATTAATAAATTTTGATTTTTTTTTTCATATCTTTAAAAGAAAAAGAGGCAAAAAATTGATTTTGTTACTAAAAACCACGAGATTATTTAGATCTTGAAATATATGTATATAAATTTATAATTTTACAACTACTTTTCAAGAGGAGGAAACCAAATATATATAGTGAGTGACAAATTTGAGTTATTTGTAAGGAAGTAGACAAGTCGTAGTATTTAGAATTTTACTTGAAATAATTATTAACGCACTTCTATTATATTCATTATAAATTATTCATTTTGTTATTAGTTGTCATTTTAACAATTACTCGTACTATTTTCTCTATTTTAATGTATGTGACATATTTTTCATTTTAGTTAATTTCATAAGCATAAAAAACAATGTATTTTTCTAGTAGGGTTTTGACATAAATTTCACTTACAATTTTATTTTCGTCTTTACTGAAAGAATGACAATTTCTTTAAAAAAAATTCACTATAATTTTTATTTAGATGATCGGAAAGAATCAATTATAGAAAACAAACAATTTTGCTTGTTTTGTTTAATGGAACCATTGATACAATACGAATGAAAAGACTATATCAGAGCTAAGGGTGTACAAAGATCGGTTTGGTTTAGTTTTCTCATTATGAAAATCTATATCGATTTATGAAATTCAAAAATTAAATCAAATCACATAAAGTTGATTTTTTTGATTTCGACTTCAGTCATTTATTTTTCTTCGATTTTTTACAACTATACGATATTTGATAAAGAGATCAAATATTTTTCAATTACATGTGTGACAAGCTATATAATATATATATATATATATATATATATATATATATATATATATATATATATATATTATATATATATATATAGGTTTGATTTGGGTTCAATTTTTGATTAATTTTTTAATATCAAACCAAAATTGAGAGTGATCGATTTTTTTTCAACTGCCAACCAAATCAAACCAAACCACAAATTATTTTTTAAAAATTTAATACGTCGATTTGATTTGACTTACGATCTAACTTGTACACCCTAACGAGAGCAACTTGTTACTTCATATTTCTGTACCTTTCTACTTTCCATTATATTAATTTCCGTTTAATGCTACACAAATGGGAAATCTTTTTTTATATATAATAAGTCAAAAAACATTCATACCATATATCACAAGGAAAATTTAACTTGTGATTATTGGTAACGAAGGGGTTCAATTAATCATGATGAATCGAATAATTTCGTGTTATTTGTCTTTCTAGTAAAAAAAGAAAAAAAGAATCTCATTCACACTATATGTTAATATCAAAATTAAGTGATTTATAAAGTAATAATGTATTATGGTTTAATCTTTTGTTCTCGTTGCCATTCTCATTAAATCTAATAACTATAGTTTGTTAAATTTTATACGAAAATTAAAAGTATTTATTTTAGTCAAATTTTACTGATGAAAGCTGGCTCCAAAAGTCAAACTAATAGCGGATCTAGGGTTTTAGTTTAATTATTCGTTAAAGTTCTTAGCACTGAACTCATTAAATTTTAAGGTTACAAGTTAAAATCTAATTGTTGTTAAAACTTTTGTCACTACTTCTCACATAAAAATTACACTCTAAATAAAAAAATATTGAATTTGGTGCTTCTGCAAGGTGCATATAACCAAGAACTGAAAGAAAAAGTTTATATCATTAACTTCAACAAAACAAGGTGCGATAACAAAACAACAACAAAATTTAAAAGTAAATACTGAGAAAATTAAAAGCTTTATTCTTCATTGATCATTTTTTTCATGTCGTTGATATTGCTTAGTAACTCATCAATCTGCAAAAGAAAAGAAACAAAAAAATATATCAATAAATATATAAAATTTAGGTTATACATATTGTTAATATAAATATATTTTATCGCATATCAATTTTACATAAAACTAATTAAACTTAAATATACGCGTGGTAAATCGAAAACTAACCTCTTTGATCATTTCATTATTCACCTCATAGTTTTTGTGTTGAGCAAAAGTAAAGCAAGTTGGGAAACCCATCCTTATATTCAACAATTGCGACATGAGCAATGAGTTTTGACGCCTAAGTGCCCTAATTTCTAAATTTTCGAGTTTTCTAAAAATGAGGAAAATTCACGAAAATAAATATACGAAAAAATGTTATGTAACAAGAGTTTAACTTATATATATTAATAAATATTTTTTTTTGAAAAAAAAAAACTTACTTGATAGTTTCTTGCGATGTTGTTCTTTGAGATGCCATTGAAATTAGAGAGAAAATAAAAATTATGGATGTTTTTGTTTTCTTGATTGCTATGTGACTTTGATTTCTATAAGAGGAGAAAACCCTTTATATAGACTGATTTTATAACGTTGTTAAAAAAAATGGAAAATTCATATTAATGTAACTACCCAAAAAAAAATATATGGAAAGTTCATATTAATGTAATGTGAAATTAATAAATTTTTAATTTTTTCATATCCTAAAAAATGGCAAAAAATTCATAGATTTGTACTATTCTATTAAATTATTTTATTTATTTTAAGGATAATTTTAAAATATTGAAAAACCTTTTCATATTTCTTTAACTACATGCCCATTCAAAATATATCATGGAATATAAATTTGTCCACACAATCATTAAATAAATTATTTTTACAAAGTTTATTTAGAGAAATTGTATGTTGTTAAATATAGTCCCATCAATGATTCTAGCTGTACCTCAATTCCTGAATGACAATTTGAATAATATTGGGATAATGCATAAGTACCTCCTCAATCTATATTCGAAATTTTATAGATACATTTATGCTATATTAAGGTTTTATTACTCTCCTGAACTTATTTTATTAATAATTTTCTACCCCTTTTCGACGTACGTGACACTATCTTGTGGGCCAAACGCTGGTTGACTTTTTTTCTCAAGCTAGTGTCACGTAGGCAGAAAAAGAATAGAAAATTATTAATAAAATAAGTTCAGGGGGTAATAGGACCTTAGTATAGTATAAATGTGAATCTAAAATTTCAAGCATAGGTTGAGGGGATACTTGTGCATTTTCTCAATAATATTTGAGTTCATAAAATAAGTACATGATGTTGAAGATAAAAAAAAACATAATTGAAGTTGGTAGAGTTTGTTGATAAAATTCGGTGAAATATTAAAGATAGTGTCATAGGCACACCTCAAACTAAGAGATTTTCGTGATTTTTAATATTTTCTAACGGGATTTCGACATAAATTTCACTTATATTATTTTGTTTTTGACTTTATTGAAAGAATGAAAATTTTAGAAAAAAAATTCAGTAAATGATCCATGTCACGATCCAAAATCACAAGTCGTGATGGCACCTATGATCCCAATCGATAGATAAGCCAACCCAATAAGATTACCATTTCAACTTATACGTAGGGGTGGGCATTCGGTATTTTGATTCGGTTCGGTTTTTTTTTTCGGTTTTTGGTTTTTGTAAATTGCGTACCGAATATCGAACCGAAATATTTTTGTTCGGTTCGGTTTTTGTTAATTCGGTTCGGTTTTTATTTCGGTTTTTTAATGGGCCTGTTTAGTGGGATTTTTAAAATTTTAAACTTTACAATTTTTTCAATTTTTTGTTTGATTTTTCAACTTAATGGGCTTTGATATTTCAACTTAATGGGCTTTGATATTTCAACTTGATGGGCTTTGATATTTCAACTTAGGGTTTCTTATTTTTTTTAAAAAATTTATTTAATATTAATAATTATTAATATAATATAATTATAAATTATAATATAATATTTCGGTTTAAACCGAAATACCGAATTTCAAAGTAATATGTACCGAAAATCGAACCGAAATATCGAAAATATAAAAAATTAAATCGAATACCGAAACGAAAACCGAAATACCAAAACCTAAATTCTGAAAAATTTCGGTTCTGTGTTTCGGTTTTCCGATTTTTATGCCCACCCCTACTTATACGTGACAAGGTAAGTAACAAACTAATGTCTAACATACCAAGTCTTCAAAATAAATTTGGAAAATAGAAGTACCACCCCAAGATTTAGTGTCATAAGTCAAGATCTTCTAAACTACGATACAAGTCTAGAACTAAACGACAAACCTAAACAAGAGAAATATTCTGTCTAAATACTAAAGCAAAATGATAACTAGAGACATAGGTTTGGGCCACGGAACAACCAATTAGCTCACCACAACTCCAAGATAATTCAAATACTCAGCTCTGAAATCTCAACAAATGCGCTCAAGTTGATTTTCAATCTGCACCACAAAAGAGTGTAGCAAATGTAGTATGAGTACGAAACCACGTGTACCCAGTATATCTCATAGACCGACAACAAAAAATTAGTGACAGGAGTATATAAGAAAATATGTCTTTAATTTTACAAGTCCACATTATAATTATCAACCAATTATCATAAATAGTGATATCAAACTTCACGTAATGTATAACCACAAAATAAACACGAAATCCACAAGAATGAATGATGTAATGAGATGCAATGCAATGTGACACCATGAAATGATATGTCTCAAATGTCAAGTACTCTCTTAACCGTATATACATGATACTCCTCAGAAATACATCGAGAGTTCATGACCCATGGGGGACTCGCGAGGTCCATATACCGACACGGACGATCTCCACGTGTCTGTGAGAACGATCTCGACGCACTATCATAAAATCAAATAATCCCAGCATGGACGATCTTCACGTGCCCAACTTATAATTATAATCAATCACTCGCACGGACGATCTCCACATGTCCAAATTATAATCATAACTCGATCTCAACATGGACGATCTCCACGTGTTAGACCTTTACTCATACTCAATGTCATGTCAATGCATGTGCACAATATGATATCAATCAAATTGGATGCAACATCTCAATAAATCAAATGTCGCTATGACATATAATCAACTCAATTATACGGGTTCAATTAAAAACACATCCACGCACAAGAAAACACTGAATACATCATCTAATGCCCATATGCTTTGGCATTCTCAATTACAATCCATCATAATATGATAATAAACTTTTCCTTTATTCACACCGGTACTAGTACCAATGCGTGACACATCATTGGTACAAGACCCCCATCTTTCACCTCACCCATTGTCCAATTTAATTTTAATCTTTAATTAGAAAACGTCTTTTAACGAAATCTAAGAAGTCTTAACATACCTTAATTGATAAACACATATCACGAATCCTCAAGATCTTGTCCTTCCTTTTCGTAAAGCATCAAAATGTTTCTAATCTATTAAATATGCAATATTCGTTAGTAAATTAATCCACAAACATCCATATAGCTATACCTTTATCTCGAACTCCAATATTGATTCAAATTTCCCTAATTACTTCATATGATTATTTGATCCTATAGTTGGTCAATATCAACTCAAGATGATACATTAATCTCATCCAAACTAATGACACCAAAACTAACACCCATGGCATATAATAAAATTTATAAATTTTGATGTCAATTAATTAGTCAAGTTTCATATCTCTAAATTTTACGCTTAGAATTAAGCCTTAATCCCTTCAAATATCTTAAATTCAATATCAAACATATCATATAAACATAACAATTAATTATTTATCTTAACATATCAAAACTTAAATCGTGTCCAAATTTAGAGGCTCAACTCGTAACCTTAACAACGGAAAATACACATAAATCAATTATATATTAGTCTTACTTTGCCAGTGAATAATTTTTCCTAAACTAAAAAAAAAGTATGTTATTCCCCAGTCAATACCTCCAAAACTTGACTTCTTTTCCTCCTTTTCCAAAAAAAGTATGATTTCATTATCATACCAAAAAGAAGAAAACATCAATATTATCATACTTAGGTAGACAAGTATGAAGTTTAATTAATCAAAAAATTACACTTCATTTCGAGGTAAAATTAAAACCAACTATATAATATAAAATATCTATATTTATCTCTATCCTTATTCGAGCATGAATATATACTGGTACTACGTAAGAATCAATATATATATATAAATGAGGATCTTCAATCAGCCTATGTGGCATGCCTCAATGATGAGAAAAATATATATTTTTATTTTTTTTAAAAAGGGCTTTTTAGATTATTTCTTTTTACACAATAATATTATGTGTATATATATGTATATTGCTATTAATAAATTAGTTAATGAGCATTACACCTCCTAACTCCTAACCTTTCACATTCATAACCTTCAAAATATTTAATATAAAAATTATAACTCCTAAATATTACACCTATAAAAACCCACTTTGAGATATTCCATGATGGTCATTTTATTTTTATTTTCCTTATTCTTCATTCTATATATCTTTGATTTGTTAATTTTTTTTTTTTCTTCTTTGATCTGATTTTTGCAGGAGAGGGATGTATAATGAAAAATGTTATATATTTTGCATTTTTGATTTTGTGAGGTAAAATGATTTAATATGTCTAATTATCATTATCACTTGGTTCTGTTGTAATTACATATATATTTGATATTATTAGGTTGAGTTGTTGATGATACAAATCATGATTCTTTTATAGAAAAAATAATTTGTTCATTTTTTTTTTTGCTTCTCTTTGTAGTTTTTTGAATTTTTTTTCTTAATCTTGTAGTTTCTACCGACACTGATTGTCTTTATTCACTTTGTAAATTTGAAGAATCGTATATTTTAAATATTTTTGCTTGATTAGTTAATTAATTTTATGTATGTTTGTTGGTATTATTGTATGGATTGTTTATAGTTCTCCGGTTAAACCACTGATGTAACAAGAGTTGATTGGTTCCTTATCAGATTAATTAGTTAATTGAAAAAAACGCCAATATATCTTATTTCTGATTTCGTCTAACAATATCCTCCTCCTCACTAGCTATAAAAATGTTATACAAATATATAATAAATATAAGTAATAAAAAAAGTAATATATCATATCTCAATATAAAGTAAATAAAATACTAAATATTAAATTCAAATATTATATAGCTAAGAATCAAATAAATTGATTCGTGTTATAGTTTCGTATCTCACAATCACATAACAATGGTACGGTAAAAATACATAATTTTAACGTTGCATTATTTTTTATATTATTCATATATAATTATTATTTATAGGCCAAAAATTTCACAATTTTGAGAATTTAATCAGCAAAAAATTAAATATTTTTTAATTTTATTTTAAAACATTCGTACGATTACTTTTTTTTTTTTGATAATTTCAAAAAAATTTCTATTCCTTTTGACTAACTTTTTAATTCTGTATCCCTTTTTAAATTTATTTTTAATTAATTTTTCTCTTAATAGATATCTCTCCTATAATATAAAATAAGAGAAAAAGTATATATTGTTCAAAATAATAGTAATTACAAAAAATAACGTTTTTTATTAGAAGCATATTTGGAGACTTTTAATAATTTGAATTTTCTTAAATGAGGTAAAAAAAAAATATGTCATATAATAAAATAAATCATAAAAATGGTGGAGGATTTTACTTAAACATATTTTTGTTTATTAAAAAATATGTCACATTTTTTTTTTACCTTTTTCTCTTATTTTTATATATTTATTTTTAATTTAAGTTTTATCATAAACTCACACCTCTTCATCTTTCAAAACCTCTATTCTTAATTAATACCTTATTAGTAATACCTAAAACTTCCAACTTTATACCTTCATAACCCCAAAATTACTTAATGTTTAAATTTGTGACATCTTAAAATCACATCAAAAAGTATTTCTAACCAAATATATTATGTTTAGCTTAATTGTCCTCTACTTTAATCTTGTAATGCAAAATCTAACGACAAAAACTTCTTTGTATAATTATTTTTACTTCTAATAAGAATGATACAAAATAAGATATATAAAAGAGAATAATTGATTTGTTTTTTTGCATGAAATTATAAGAGCAAGATCATTACTAAAAGTAAGACAAAAACAATTCTTGAAAACATTAAAATGTATTTGTAGATACGCTTAGCAGCGGGAGATAATGAAAATTATTATGAAATTATTTTTAAATTTTAAATAAAATATGAATCATGAAAAATATAATAAAAATTAATTAAGAGAGTCCATTTAAACATTTTGCTTAAATTAATAAAAAGCTTAAGACAAGCTAACTTGATTATGTTAAGATTTGATGCTAATTGTTACTGTTTTACAAAAATATATATAAATTAGTAAAAATACTAAAGACGAGCAAACTTCATTCTCTTAATTACGATGCTAATTGTTTATGTTTTCTTAATAGAATTAAATAAGCAAAGACTAAAAATAAAAAATAAAAAGAAAAAAGAAAAAAGGGAGACTAAAAATAGCGTTGAATAATTTTTTTAAAAAAACTTAGAATTATAGAAGAAAATTTATCAAGGAAAAAATTATACAGATTATCATTTCAAATATACTTATTACTTAACCATTCATCCTCCATTATAATGATTCTAAAAATTTACTTAACTTTTTATCCTACACTTTTATTATAAGAAAATATTATTTATCGTTAATAATTATAAATATTCATATTATTTGTGAACAGTTTTTTTATGTTTACTTTATTCAGAAAAAATTCAAGAGTTTAATTATAAGTTTTTAGTAGATATATATATATTTTTTAATCGTAACATAAAACCTTTTATCATTCATCTATAATTGTTCATTTATTACTTATTTTTATTATGCATTTTAACAATAATATATTATTTTTATGTTAATTCTATATCACTAAAAATTATTTTACCGAACTAAAATCATGCATCACCCATTTTCTTTCAAAGAATCAGTATATAGAGAACTTTATATCTTAATATATAAATATTGAATTACTTTTTTTAAGTCTTCAAATTATAGGTAGCTTATCTATTACGAATAATTTTTCATATTTCTAAGTCTATTTTTGAATTTATTACTATTTAATTCTTTTGATATTTTTTAAAAAATTTGAAAGACTAAAAATCTCACTTTAAATTTTTAACAAAACATCAAAGTTAACCATATTTAATTTTGAGAACTCATTCAAATGGATAACGAAGTCATAAATTCTTAATTATATATTATAACTAACATAAAATAATAGGTACTATTCAACCAAAAAAATATATAGATATTCGACCTAGGTATTTATTTTTTTATAAAATTAATTCATGTATTGAGTTGAAATTACAAAGCTAAATGATAAAATTTATTAACTAATCTATTTGAATTTAAAAATTAAATAAAAATGAAAACTTTTAGACACCGCGCATAGCGCGGGTAAGTTTACTAGTTATTAATAAATCCTACAAAATCATATCTAGTGGCACGTAGCTGAATTAACATCCATACTATATTTGAAAGTACTAGAATATGTAAAAGAGAGGATTATTGATTGACAATCATTAATCGCGATTCTCTTGAAAATCTTAGGATTTATAAAATTTGTTGAGACGAATTGACCAAGAGAGGTGAACAACACTACAGTTAAATCAACTGAACTACTAAAATTCTCGTCGACTAAAGTTACCACATATTTATTTTAGTATTGTGGGTTGTAGCATGATAAAATTAATCGAGATGCATACAAATTGACATAAACACCACGATTATGAACAAAAAGGCGAAGAAAGCAAATTAAATATACCAGAGAATGAAACAAGCAAGCAAATCACATAAACCATGAAAAAGGTCTTCATTGTCAACGAAAATTGTATTCTTCAAAGTGAAACTACAATAATTATAATTAGAACAAAAAAAAAAGGATTTCTAGTTTAGGTTTATATTGCTCTAAGATGGGTGAATTTATAGTTTTCAATCAGGTTAATTACTTAAAAGGTAATTATATTTACAAACATTAATTGGCAAGTACAAACGGAAAATATTCAATTGGTCAAAATATACTTGTACTTGAGAAATTTTTTACTTAAAATTAAGAGAATTGTAGAAGGCACATAATACTTTATGAAAATTATAATTGGTAATATTAAGCAAATGGCTATATAGTAATTAAGGTAAAAATATGGATTAACTACGGAAATTCCATCTTTTAGTTTACTTATTATCATTATTCCACATAAGTTTGCAAATTTTTAAAAGTATAAATTATAGGAACCATATATTATAAATACAAAATGACCTTTTATCCCTTTTAGAATTGAAATTACTAAAAATCCCTTAAAATTCAAGGAAGCGGGATACATCCAAATGGCACGGGATACATTAGTCCTGATACACCATATTTGACATCTGTTGCGATTAATTAGGAATAATTACCGTGATTTCAATTATTTGTAACTGAAATCACGTAATTAATGCTCTACAGCTTGCGTAACTGATTAGTAAATTCAAATTTTAAATCAGATGAGCTTCATAAATCAAAATTATTCTTGTAAAAGTTGATCTGCATACTAAGAAATCAAAAAAAAAAAAAAGGTTTGAAGATGAATATCTCAATTCTGCTGCGGCATTCTGGAATTTGGGTAAGCGATGTTAATTATGAAGGTTACAAAGTTGATGGTATTGTTGTTGGCCATTCCTTTTCATTTGTGAATCGGAAAACGTTGATTTTATCAGAGCTTGAGATCGACACTGTTACAAAGGATATTGAAATACGATACATTGTCGAGGGAAGCTCATGTCCATTGAAAATCAAGAACAACATGGGTGTGAAACTTTATTTCGAAGTAAAAAAGAATGCATCTGGAATCGGCATGTATCCGCTTTGTATTGATGCAACTGGTAAAATTGTTGGGGAGATACGTAATTTTGATTGTTCATCAGGTGAAGTCGTATGCGTGGAAGGTACCGAAAGAAATATTGAAGCTCTTGCTCTGGTCGAGTCAAGAATTTGTGACATTGATTATATTCCAGAATTAAATGCTACGAATTACATAACTGATTCCAATAGTACTGAAGTGAAGACTGGGCAGTTGTATAAGGACAAAGGAACACTCGTTGCTGTAATGGCTAAATATAAAATAAAGAATAACTTCAATTTTTGAGTGAAAAGATCGGATAAGAAAAGGTATTTGAATGCTTACTCTATGATCTGATTGTTTTTCTCTATTATATTTTTATTTATATTGTATATGATACATAAGTATAAGCATTTTATATGTTGTTGTGATATTTATAGATTTGCTTTTCTTATATGAATTAAACCAATAAAAAAATTTGGACAACTATTTGTTGGTTTGCTTCAGCGACCAATGTGGATGGACCTTAAAATCATCTTGCAGAAAAAATACTGATGTATTCAAAGTGAGATATTTCAATAGTGAACATACATGTCCGATGCGGGATATGATACTAACAAAAGTACAAGCAACAATTGGATTTATTAGTGGTGTGACTGCACCTAAATTGGTAAATCATAAAAGAATCCATACACCTCGAGATGTAATTGAAGATATTAGAGAATTGTATGGGGTTGAGATATCGTACCAACAAGCATGGCGTGCTAGAGAACGTGCACTAGAAATGCTCAAGGGTAAGCCATCAGAAGGATATAAACAGATGCCAAGATACATATGGATGCTAAATAAAGTGTATCCAAATTCATATATAAGGATGCAAAAGACGGAAGATAATAAATTCATGTATCTGTTCATAGCCCTAAGACCGTTGATAAGAGGGTTCAACTACTGCAGGCCTGTAGTTGTAGTGGACACTGCACATCTTGGCGGGGCATACAAGGGTACTTTTGTATCAGCAAGCACACTCGATGGTGCAGGTATGAGTGTTATAATTAAATGTTTACCCTTTAAAAACTTAGAAAATCTGCTTAGAAAGAAAATATCAAATAGATATGGCTGCAAAATTGTACTGAAATTCAAATTAAATTAAACTGCATACGTGGGGAATTCAAATTAGACAATTATACACCTAAAACGTGGGGAAATAAAAAAGGAATAAAAATTAATATGGTAACTTTTAATTGGGGCTGTTAATGGGGAAGTGGGTAGCTTGAAAATAGGATTTTGTTTTGGTAAAGTAAAACTTGTCAATTGGGTGAAAAAAGGGTGGGAAATCTTTATGTATCTTTCATTTTTTTTTAATTGGGGGGAATAAGGGATTTTTGAAATTTTTATAATAAGTAGGGATAAATGGTTATTAAGATAATTAAAGGAGTGTATTTAAGTAATTTTTCCTTTTTAAAATTCCTCATTTTCGTGCATCACATTAATATATCCCGTGCATCACATTAATGTATCTCGCGCATTAGATTAGTGTATTATTTATAAAATGTACCTCGCGCATCACATTATTGTATCTCGTTCATCAAATTAATGTATTTTGCACATTAAATTAGTGTATCATGTATAAAATGTACCTTGCACATCAGGTCAGTGTATCTCGCTCATCAGATTAGTGTATCTCGCACATCAGATTAGTGTAGCTTGCGCATCAAATTAATGTATCTCGCGCATTAGATTAATGTGTCAGTGCTTATATTATTGTATCCATTTTGAGAGATTTTTGTAATTATAAACTTTTTCAGGAATATATTGTAATTTTATCTTAAAATATGTAACTTTTGTAATTTGCCCAAATATATTGATACTATATTGTATAAGGAAATTTAACATGATTATTAATAACAAAGAGGTTTAATTAATCATCAAGAACCAAATAATTTTGTATTATTTGTGTGTGTGTTTTTTTTTTTTTAAAAAAACGTATTTATACCAAAATAAAGTGATTTATTCAGTAAAAATCTATACCATTAATTAGTCAAGGTTAAGTGATGTACTGCAAATTTAATCACGTGTGCTGCATTTATTGGTTATGAGATTAGGTATAAAAATCAGCGGGGTCAACGAGATAATTCAAATAATTGAGCAGTCTGTTTATTAAAATAATGAATCTTTCTCCTTGATACAATCAAAGTATATACATACATAATACACTAATAATATCAATAAATAAGTGAATAGTGTTTTCACTTAAGCACTTCTTCCTCTTTAATTTCATCACAATATATACATACTTTAATTGTAACAAATAATAAACACGACTTAATAGTTAAATACATAAGGATATAAAAGTAAATAATGAACCAATTATAATTTTTTTCTCTTTTTGGGTATGAGTGTTTTTTTCCCTTCAATTTGTCACATCAAATATATAGCTAATAACAAACATGGCAAGAAGAACATCATAGTATATAATACATGCATATGTATAAAAAACAATTTACTGCAAATATAAAACGTCAATAAATATTCAACGAAGTTTTTTCTTCTTTTAACTTGGATTTGAATTCATCTTCGATAAAAAGGGCATGTGTTTAGGAATGGTAGATGAGCTTATTAGGTTGAATTTGAAAGGGTTGAAATTAAATTCGAGTTAATGTAAACAAGTCATTAATCAGCCCAAATATAACTTGGGTTGAAACAAATTGAGTCAAAATGGGCTAAACAATGAGTAGCCCAACCCCCCCAACTCTTACTAATGTATCAACTTGATCTATATATCCGCCAAACTTTTAAATGGATTGAAATAGGCTAGTAAAAATGATTTGAGTTAATAAATAGTGGTGTTTAGTATTGTTCGAAATATTAGGGCTGTCCCGACTTGGAATAATCCAACCCTTCCAACTGTAAGAGATAGAAACAAGTTTGTTGGAACAAGGCTCCTCATGGCTAAACACCAGTGATTACAAAACAATGATTTTCTACGATAATTAATTGACGGGAATAACTTAATTAATGTGCCAAAAAACTAACCAAACAAGGAAAAACAAAAACCACCTACAAACTAGAGAGACAAAATGAGTTGGTAGAATAGAAGGGGATGAGGAGGAGGAGATAGAGGTTTATCTGAAGTATGTAAAAGCGGATTATAAGTCAAATATTTTGAAAAAAGCTAGATATATAGAATTAAAAGTGCGGGGAAATTGGCCACATCATTAAACTTTCACATATAATGTATCAAACTAAAATTCTCAAACAAAAATACTCAAGTAGTTTGTGATCAGTGGTAAACCATATGACAACAACACTTAAACTATTGGATTACAATGGAAACACATAGAGACAATACTGAAGAATGAAAAGCTTAGACTCTAGAAAATGTCGAGAATTCATCACCAACTTAGTTAATATCTAAGACATGCCAGAAATGAAGGAAGATCTTTAGAATTAGAGTTGTCAATATGGGCTAGCCCACCCCATCAGGGCTAACCTATACAGACTTTGACATTTTACCGGTCAGATCGGGCTAGCCCATTTTTGGTGTGGGCTAGAAAATGGCTGGCTCAACCCACAAGTACGTTGGCTACAAGCTTGCCGGGCCAGCCACTTTATTTAAAAATTATATTATATTTAGAATTATTAAATTATAAATTCTAATTTAAAAATAGTATCATAAATAGCGACAAAACAATATTACATGATGTTAATGTTACTACTTTTTAATCAAATCCACAAATAAAATTATTTTTGTAATATTTATTAAGTTCTTTTTCAAGTAAAAGTATAAATATCTAAATAAAAAATATTAACCTTATTGTTTTGAGTTTGTACTCTCTTTAATTTTAAATTTTAATATAATATTATATTTTTTAATTAATTTTTATTGGCCCATGGGCCGACTCTACCGATATTTCTCAAGCCCCACAAATCAACAGACTTATTCAGGCCAGGCTAAAAAGCTCTTTTCTCAAATGAGCTCCAAAAATCGTAACCCAACCCTATTAAATCACGGGCTAGGCCAGGTCAGACCGACCCAACAGGCGTAGCCCATATTGACGGCTCTATTTAGAATGGGTGTTCTTGAGAGAAAATACTAGAAATATTCTAGAAAGGATAGTTCTCGAAGAGTAGTTGAAGGAACATTCTAGAGTAGAGTAGCAAATACCATTTACTAGATCCTTCCATCACCACCTCTCAATATAGGTGTTCATTTGAGTTATTGCCTAGAAAGAAATGAAGTAAGTGTGCGCGCTCAATCTGAATCCCAAGCAAATCTATTGTTAGGTTGTCTAATTATTGAGTCTCCTCGTAATTTAGCCCTAGGCTCAACAACTCGTCTATCCGCGTTCATAACATATAATTTCATCCACACATAAATACTATATATACACTACTCCATTAGTTTGACTAGCAAAATCAAGAAGACATGATACTGTAACATGACAAATAACAAAAATAATGAGCAGAAAAATACAAAATGGCTAAAATTAAAAAACCAAACAAATGAGAAGTCTCAAAATATGTCTACTAATATAAAAGATAATAGCAACAATATATATCTCACAGTCTTGAGATTTTCAAAAGTCACAAAGAAGGGAATACATCATCCTTCAAAACCATCAATTGTTTAGATTTAAAATCTTCAAAACAAACAAACAACATGAAACTAAACCATCACAATTTTTAATCAGAGCAACCTAATGCTGCTTTGATTTTTGAAACAGTGGTGCTCAAAACACTATGAATAGAATTCACTACCTCCATATGTTGTTGCTGAGAGATTGAAATATTATTATTATCACAAATTAATATTTGAAAAGTCACCGTCAAAATTGAACCATTTTGTGCATTTTCAGTATTGCCCCTGTCCGAAACGAGACGACCATCAGGACTTATGATGATACCTGAGGGCAAAATAGGAACTTTTGTTGCATCATGTCCATTGAAAATTGAAGTCATTGTTGGTAACTCTATTGGTGCAAAGATTAAAAATGCTCCCATTTCATCGATACTCGACTCCTGGAGCACTAACTTTTCCATTTGCAGATAAGACTGTGCAAATCACAACAATTCAAAAATACATTATAAACACTCAAAAGAATAAGAAATAATGAAGGTTAGTTTCTATTGCTAAACAAAAACTTTTTTTTACCACTAATCCTATTTATTAATGAATTAGCAAAGGATTATAAAATATGTTGTTAGCTATAAGTTATTTAACAACAGACTAATGAGGAATCTCTTAGTTAATTCTTATGCTTTTTTTGCAATAAAATATGTTTATCATTATTAATTCACCTAAAATATAATTGCATGTAATTATTGGATCGCATAAAAAATACATGGAATTATTAACATAAAAGATATGAAAAACGCAACTTTCTATATATAATAGCCTAAGTACGATAATGCGAAAAAAAATCTTCAAATTATCTAGTCTTTGATTTGTTTGTGTTTTTATTGTTAATTGACTACAACTCAAAAGTGAAATTGGACCATAGAAAATGCATTGTGATTTAATAATCAACGATTAAAAAGCTTAAAAGAAAAAAAAGATACAAGGTAAAAAAAAATGGTATTTCTACATGTAAAAAAAAGATAGTACAATCGTAAGTAATTTTATTTGATTCTTGAAAAATGTCGCTATTAGTTAATAATTTAGGTAGAAAATAGAAAATTATAAATAAATAAATATGACAATTACCTGAATGATTGTAATACAGTTTTCGGGAAAAGTTCCTGTTGGTACTCGAGCTAACTCAGTCATTTTGAGTCCACCGGTCAAAATATCCCACTGAAAAAAAAAGAAGAAGATAAACACTATCATAATTCAATAGTTAAAATTAGTTTGTGAGATGAGTAATGTTTAAGATCATATAATTAAAAAAATATATGTGCGATTAATGCTGAGACTAGTAAACATGTGATAACATAACATGGGAACACAATTTAAGTAAATCAGTCGAATTCTAGTAAATCAGTCAAAATCAGAATTTTAATATAGCACGAAAAATTTATTTGAAACCGATATCAATATCATGTTATATTATTATGTTTTCTATAACAACATCTTGATATACCAACAAAAAATATTTGAACAAATGACGAAATTACTATAAAAAGGTTTGATACATACCTTACTTCTTGTTTTGTTATCTTTGAAGAAATTGAAGACATCTTGGAATGAAAGGGGAATCCACAGGGAAGAAGAAGCAGTGGCAATAAAGCCTTTTGTTTGGGCAATTTCTTCATTTTTTCTTATCGAAATCCTATCTCCACTGCTTAGTTTTGGTGAAGCTGGAAAATCTAACTTGTCCGTCATACTTAGGATTTCAAAAAAACTCTTCACCATCCTTTGAGATAATTGTATCGTATTTTTCAGCCCTTCTGGATCATTAAACACTAAAAGAAAAAAATATAAAAACATATCCAATGTAGTTTCACTAGTAAAGTCTGGGGATAGAGGTATATCCGAAACATTTACCCTTACCTTGAGAAGGTAAAAAGGTTGTTTCTAACAGATCATCATCTCAAGTAAAGTATATCAAAATTCACATATGTAAAGCAAATATAGCAGTAATATAATCGAAGCTAAGGAGACAACATGCAATACAAAAATCAAAGGATATAACAACATGAAAGCAATAACAAAAATAAAAATAATAATAATAATTTTTTTTTTTGGCCCCTTTAGTTAGAAAACATTTTTCTAGTCAAACATAGAACGTAACTTCTTTTTTTTTTTTTTTTGAAAAAAACATTCTTTTGTGCCAAACACACTTTTAAACAAAAGAAAAATAACTAAAAAGAAAATCCTGTTTCAAATAAACAAGGATAAAGGGATGAATTTGACCCCCTTCAAAATTTCCATTTTTCAATTAAAGCCGCCTTGAGGTGACGAATAATTTGATATAGATCCTTAAAATATGTTATAAATTAAAATTAAACATGTAAAAAAGGGGACATAAAATCGAACCTCCTTCGAAATCATGCCTAGTAGGACATGTTGCACCCATTGTAAAATTATATCTCTCAGACATTCTTTGAAGTGCAACTATCCATCTTTTAGCTCCATATGTTTGACGATCACACAACAAGTCTCTAAAGATATGATTAACCTGGCTTTTTTCATTTACTTGAACATGTTCCACCCAAGTAACCTACAAGAGAAGAAAATAATCAAGAAAACAAAATAAAAATAACGACCTCATTGGCAAATAATTAGGAATGTCTGTTGGATATTCTTATTCTTTTTAGTAGTAGATATTATGAGGTAAAGATTGTTTAAGATCATATAAGGAGATAACTATTCATTCTATCTTGTTTAGATTTGAACATCCGGAGCATGAATAATTACATAATATGGGACGGAGTTCAACATTGCTAAGTTAAGAAGAATAATGATAGGACTGACAAATTGATAGCATGTTAAAAAGATGGTTATTGAATCTTAACCTAGTCTATATATATATATATATATATATATATATATATATATATATATATATATACACGTTTGAGTAGTGAATACAACATTTTACAAAACTATAGGATAAGACTGCATATTATAGAGTGTTTTAATATGACTCTTGTGTATAGAGAGAACTTAGATAGGATTATCCTTTTATATAAATAGTGGCATATATAGAAGAAATGATCCATACCATACTTTGGCCGTTGCCCATATCTTGAATTGCACATCCAGAAGGAAACTTCCAAGAATAAGAAGGTACGCCACTTTGAATCTCATTGAATAAGTCATATGAAACATCTACCATAATCCATGTTGTTGGATCAATTTGTCTACAATAACGTATGAAGAAAAATTCTCTAGCTTCCACTAAAGGAGATAAAATATGCAATTTTTCATACATCTGTGTTCAAGAACGAAGAAAACATTAGATCATTTTTATGAAATAATTTAATATTTATTTAATTCTTAAGAAAACAAATATAAAAGATGGATAAAATTTTTACCAATTGTGTAGAGCCTCCAAAAGTTCCAGAATCAAGAACTTCAATAGTCCTAGCTTTTGTGACTATAGTAGGAAACAAGTTTATCCATTTGACCTTCATATACACACATCAATCATTTTAAGTATATGTTTAATGATTAAACAATAACCAAAAAAATCCAAAAAGTGACTAGTACACACAATCTTTACTATACTAAGCACATGAGAGATATGCATATATATAATAGAAAGTAAGCCTTATATCCTAGCATTGACATGTTTTGAAATCATACAATCACCCTAGATCCAAAGCAGATAATATTACTTGTGAACTGAATAGTTATAACATGAAAGCGTTCAAGAAACTTACTGGATCAAGAAAACTATGGATCAACTCATTTGCAGGCATTGACACAACTCCACAATCCTTTGATGATTCAATTCGAGCTGTTGCTGATTTGTAAGGTCGATTCATATTTGGGAATATTCTTTCATAACTCTCTCGATGAATCGAACACCCTCCATCACTTGATGAATCTACCCAAATTGGATCATTCATTTGCAAAAGTTCAAACATCTCATTCATAGAAGCAACAACAATTTCAAACATATCTGTTCTCTGCCTATTGTCATGATGAAACTCATAATGTTCTTGTCGTGATGGAGACATTATTGGGATATTATTAATATTTATTGAATGTGCTCGAACATTGTTATTATTTTCTTGAGGAGGATAT
>JAKWIY010001085.1:0-20495 GCA_027704805.1 Solanum corneliomulleri | reverse complement strand
TGATATACTCTAAAAGTAAGAAGGAACATGAGGAGCATTTGAGAATTGTATTGGAAATGTTTTAGGAGAAAAAGCTTTAATGCAAGTTCTCTAAGTGTGAGTTTTGGCTAGATGCAGTGTCCTTCTTGAGGCATGTAGTTTTTAAGGATGGAGTGATGGTGGATCCTTCTAAGATTGAGACAGTGAAGAATTGGGTAAGACCGACTAATGTGTCAGAAATAAGGAGCTTTGTTGGGTTAGCTAGCTATTATCGTCACTTTGTCAAGGGATTCTCTTCCATTGATTCCCAATTGACAAACTTGACTAAGCAGAATGTTCCATTTGTATGGTCGGACGAATGTGAGGAAAGCTTTCAGAAGCTCAAGACTTTGTTGACTACCGCACCTCCTTACCTTGCCAGTAGAGGTACGAATTTTCATTGTTTATTGTTATCGTCATTCTTCTGGGTTGGGGTGCAGTGCTAATGCAAGAGAAGAATGTGATTGCTTATGCTTCATGACAGTTAAAGGTGCTGAACGTTCTATCCGACCCATGATTTGGAATTGGGCCGCGGTAGTATTCGCCCATGTAAAGCAATGGAGCATATTTATATGGGGTTAAGTATGAGGTCTATACGGATCATCGTAGCCTACAGTATGTCTTTACTCAGAAAGATTTGAACTTGAGACAGAGGAGATGGATGGAAGTACTGAAGGACTACGACATCACCATTTTGTATCATCCGGGAAAAGCGAATGTTGTGGCGGATGCTTTAAGTAGAAAGTCGGGAAGCATGTGAAGTCTAGCTCACTTGCAAGCTTCTAGACGCCCATTGGCTAGAGAAGTTCATATTCTGGATAATTACCTTATGAGATTAGAAGTAAATGAGAAGGGAGGATTGTTAGCTTGTGTGGAGGCAAGATCTTCCTTCCTTGACAAGATCAAGGGAAGGCAGTTTAATGATGAGAAATTGATCCGGATCCGAGATAAAGTGTTGTGAGGATAGGCTAAGGAAGCACAAATCGATGAGGAAGGTGTTTTGAGGATTAAGGGAAGGTATGTGTACCCCGCGTCGATGATTTGATCAACACAATTCTGACAGAGGCTCATAGTTCAAGGTATTCGATACATCCGGGTGCAACCAAGGTGTACCTTGACCTAAAGCAACACTTTTGGTGGAGTAGAATGAAGCGTGATATTGTTGATTTTATTGCCAAATGTCCAAACTGTCAACAAGTAAAGTATGAACACCAGAGGCCCGGATGAACACTTCAGAGAATGCCCATTCCTGAATGGAAGTGGGAGAGAATCGCAATGGACTTTGTGGTTGGTCTTCCAAAGACAATGGGTAAGTATGATACCATTTGGGTGATTGTTGATAGGTTAACTAAGTCTGCTCATTTCATTCCGGTTAAGGTGACTTACAATGCCGAGAAGTTAGCCAAAATCCATATCTCAGAGATTGTTCGGTTGCATGGAGTTCCACTCTCCATCATATCAGATAGAGGTACGCAGTTTACTTCTAAGTTTTGGAAAACATTGCATGCGGAATTGGGTACTAGGTTGGACCTTAGTACCGCATTCCATCCTCAGACCGATGGTCAGTCTGAGCGAACGATTCAAGTGTTGGAGGATGTGCTTCGTGCATGTGTGATAGAATTTGGTGGTCATTGGGATAACTTCTTGCCCTTAGCAGAATTTTCATACAAGAATAGCTATCACTCGAGCATTGATATGACCCCATTTGAAGCATTGTATGGTAGGAGATGTAGGTCTCCCATTGGGTGGTTTGATGTATTTGAGGTTAGACCTTGGGGTACGAACCTTTTGAGGGATTCGATAGAGAAAGTGAAATCTATTCAAGAAAAGCTTTTGGCAGCGCAAAGTAGGCAAAAAGAATATGCAGATAGAAAGGTTAGAGACTTAGATTTCATGGAGGGTGAACAAGTCTTGTTGAAGGTTTCACCCATGAAAGGGGTGATGCGGTTTGGTAAAAGATGTAAGCTAAGCCCAAGGTACATTGGACCATTTGAAGTACTTAAGCGAGTAGGGGAGGTGGCTTATGAGTTAGCCTTGCCTCCAGGGCTGTCCGGAGTGCATCCGGTATTTCATGAGTCAATGTTGAAAAGATACCATGGGGATGGAAACTACATTATTCGTTGGGATTCGGTTTTGCTTGATGAAAATATGTCTTGTGAGGAGGAGCCTGTTGCTATTTTAGATAGAGAATTTCGCAAGTTGAGGTCAAGGGAGATTGCATCCATCAAGGTGCAATGAAAGAATCGGCCGGTTGAAGAAGCCACTTGTGAGAAGGAGACCGATATGCAAGAAAGATACCCACATCTATTTAAAGATTCAGGTACTCCTTCTCGCCCTTGTTTTTCTTCTTGCGATCGTTCGAGGACGAACGATGGGTAAATTGGTATCTATTGTAACGACCTGTTTAGTCGTTTTGAGCAGCAGATTTTATTTCTGGAAAACTGGCTGAAACGACGGACCCCACGACGGACCGTCATGGGCACGACGGACCGTCGCAGGGTCTCGTTTCAAAACACTTAGAAATTTTGAAATTGGGTACTGAAAATCGACTCTCTGAACTTCGTGACGGAATGGCAGGACGGACCGTCACTGGCGTGACGGACCGTCACAGGACTCTTGGTGGAAATTGAGTCTCTGAACCTTGCGATGACCTGCAGGACGGACCGTCGCAGGCACGACGGGCCGTCACAGGTTGCGTAATCCCAGTCTGGGTCGGATTTCTTTACACGTTTTAAGGGACGTTTTGGACTATTCCTACTTTAATTAAAAGTTAGAGGTTAAGGTTAAAGTCTAATTACTTTGGGGTTAAAAGAGGTAACCTTAGTTAATTAGTGGGTTATTATGGCCATCTTTTATTCTTCATTACATGCTAATTAGGGTAAAAGAAAGAGGGTTTGAATAAAGAAATAGAAAAGAACAAAGAGAGGAAAGAGAAACAAGTGAGAGAGGAGACGAGAATAAGAACAAAGCTTTGGAAATTCTTGCTTGATCACTAGTCTTCGGTGGAGGTAGGTTATGGTTTCTTTTACGATATTCGTAGTAAACTCTTAATAGCGAATGATATGTGTTAGTAGTATTGTAAACCCTTCTATATGCTTAATTGTATGCTTGCATGAATGTGATTATATAATTGTGATTATATAAGCATGATGAAGTTATTGAATCCCAAATCTTGCAAAACCCTAATCTACTTTGTTAATGATGATGCCTTGGTATAAAAGAAGGCTTGATGAAAGAAAGTGGTGAGATTAGGGGATCGGGTGCCACGTTAGAGGATCGGGTGCCACGTTCCGGTACCAGGATAGAATGAGGATCAGAGTGTCACGTTCTGACACCAGGATAGTATATGGATCGGGTGCCACGTTCCAGTACCACAATAGAATGAGGATCGGAGTGTCACGTTCCGACACCAGGATAGTATATGGATCGGGTGCCACGTTCCTGTACCAGGATAGAATGAGGATCGGAGTGTCACGTTCCGACACTAGGATAGTATATGGATCGGGTGCCACGTTCCAGTACCAGGATAGTATATGAGGATCGGAGTGTCACGTTCCGACACCAGGATAGTATATGGAGTGGAGTGTCACATACCGACACGAGAGGAATAAAGATAATGAATCTTGAAATATGTTAATAAACTCAATCTAATGAACCTAATTCCCAAATGAGTATGATGGGGAGGAGTGAGTCCTCATTGATGTGCTTGGTGTTGTGACAAAGAGTTATGATAATGTAAATGTGCATGTTGAGTATTGTAGTTGATTTATGATATACACTTGTATATATTGTCTTCGATTTGTGTGGTTGGCGATGATATCTACTCAGTACCCGTGTTTGTACTGACCCTACTTTTTTTAGCTTTCTCTTTGTTATTTGTGGAGTGCAACAAAATGTGCCGTCGTCTTCGAATCAACACTAATTTATAGCCAGTCTTCACTACATCGGAAATTCAGGGTGAGCTAATGCTTCTAGCTTGGACTGGATCTTCTTCTTCAGTCTTGATGCCTTGAGCTTCGGCATGGACTAGCTTTATTTGTTTTAGCTTCTTAGACATTTTTGTTTAGAAATTTTAGGATAGATGTTCTTGTGATGATGACTTCCAGATTTGGGAAATAATAGATATTGAATTTTAATAGTTATTGAATTGGTTTTATTAATGAGTTTAAGTCTTCCGCATTACTTTCTGTCGATATTAATTGAAATGTTAAGGTTAGATTGGTTGGTTCGCTCACATAGGAGGGTAAATGTGGGTGCCAGTCGGGGCTCGGTTTTGGGTCGTGACAGAAACCCTTACATTTGTTAAATTTAACCCTCTTGATTATTTGGGTAAGTCTTCACTTTTATGAATCAAATTTCTTTCACCTTTAGATTTTTCTCTAGTACTTAACCGCGTTTTAGTTGATAGATCATCCTTTCTTCTTAATTTCCCTATCTTTCTTTCTATTTCTTAATAGTTTATTTTGTTTCCTTTATTGTTCTTGCACCTACAATTACATCAAGTATCTCTCCCACTTCCTTTCTATTTCTTATTAGTATATTATGTTTGCTTGACTTTTGCCTTTGACTTTAAACTCACCTATTTTTCTTTCCACCATCGATGAGGGACAAATGTCTTTTCATTAAATTAAAAGAGGACTTTTCAAGTTCCCAACTCTTCAAGTTCTCAACTTTTAAAATTCCTCTATTTCCTATCTTCTGTCTACATACCCAACAAAAACTACTTCAAAAATGTGTTTGGAGATGTTATTGGTTCATTTTTGTGCGGTCTTTGTTGATTCAGACCAAAACTCGACATTTATAGACATCAAATTTGTGTGGGACTCTACTAGAGAGTCAAATTTCAATAAGGCCTTCTTGAAACTACTCCTAGCTTACACTATATAAAGGGTAATATATCCCTTAGAGAGGGATCTTGAAAATTTCATAAATTCATGAAATATTTACAAAGATATCAAGATGTGGGTGGACTCTTCTCGATAACCAAATACTTAAAAAAAGATCCATAGAAACCTAATTACATGGATATCAAATAAAATTCATTTAAGGTGCATATTATAAGTTAGAAGAATCAAGAGATGGATAAAATTATACCCAAACTATGATTAATTAATAAAATATTCTTGTTTTATCATATTTATTTTGTGGTCGGAGTTTATTTTCCATAAATAAGATTTAATGCAAACAAATTTTGTCTCCTTAACCTAACAAATATTTATAATTTCTTTTGGGGTTTGATTAGTTCGATCAGGGTTGATAATTGGTAAAAATTCCTTAGAATTTCAAGAAGAAAAAAAATGAAATATTCATTGATCAAATCATGATTTCGTAGTCTGATAGTTCTTTTATAGAAATTAATTATTAGACGAGAATAAAGATAGATCAAGTGACTTTGGGGTCATCTCTTACCTTCTATGTAGTATTTATCTCCCCAAAGCTTGGAGATGCACACACAAGAAGACGCCTTATGTTTAAAAATGTATTAAGTATCTTTTCTAAGCTAGAATCAACAAAGATCGCACCAATAAAGGACTTAACAGCATCCCCAATCACAATTGGGAAAGTAGTTTCACTCTCCCATCCAAACGTAGACACAATATCTAATATCTCAAAATTCTCAACTGTATAACATATCTGGCTTTGCAGATCTGGCGAGGCATGAAGAATGTGTTCATGCAGGCGAGCATTAACTGCAGATTGAGTATATCATTCATTATTTACAAAAGTAGACCACAAATAAGTAATAAGTCTTGTAATCAGTCTCAAATATTTGAAATAGAGATATGTTGTAACAACGTAATCTAGCATTACATCTCCAAGAAATATCAAGTGCTAATAGCATCGTGGAATCTCATGTAGCACGTAAGATCCGTGAGTTAGCGTTTTAACAAGCACGAAGGGTCATGAAACTTGTAGTGTATCAGTTATTTCTAAGTACCATACATTGACTAGCTTCTTAGCATTCACGATGAAGTGCCTTAAGATAGGTGCATCAATAAAATCAATGTCCATCCGGATCCATTTTATAAATGATAAAGCTGCTACGTTGGCCGTCCGAGCTGAGGTAGGCCCTTGTTAGTGCCTCAACCACATCAACTGCTATCTTGTTTCTAATCTCCTATACATTACCCTACAACACATTTCTGCTGAAGCCATCAAGAAATTTTTGTCAAGTTGTAAACTTGAGGATTATTACTAGGAATTGTCCACACTTTGAGATAGAATGGTTCATTACGGATAAATCTTAGAATTTTACGAGCATATCCAAGCTTGAAAAAAGCAACATTGGAAATGATTTTATTTTTCTTAATGTTGAGAAGATCCTAATGATAATTTTCATTAGTCTTAAACGATTGTATATTAATAGCATATCTGAGAAAAGATTTGTGAAGCTTATCAAGTGATTCAAAATGAAAATTCTGGAGACATTTCTTTGGTGTATTTACTTAAAAAATCTTAGTGGTTGGGATAACAAAGTTTTACTTGGTGGTGATTCAAAATCATTCTTTTAATGTTTATTCGGCATGGATGCTTTCCCTATAAGGTCTAAAGGTTCTAGAACGGTAGATAGTTATCGTTGACCTCAAGAATCTTATGAATTCTAGGTATACACATATGGTAGTGAATCCCCAAACTCCGCCGAATAGATTCACTGCTATATGTATATACTTTAGAATTCATAAGATTCTTGAGGTCAAGAATATTTTGCCAATAACTATCTGCCGTGCTAGAACCTTTAGACATTATTGGGGAAGCATTCATGCTGAATAAACATGAAAAGAATGCTTTCGAATCATTCCAAACTAAAACTTTGTATCCCAACTGGTAAGATTTGGGAAGGAATGATAAAAAAGAAATGTCTCTTGAAGTTTCATTCGGAATCACTACTCTTTTCTCAAATGTGATGTAGTATATAACTATTTAAGAATTATGAAAGTCAGCACGAGTGTTTATAATGAATTAAGAAATAAAATCATTTCCAATGTTACACTTTGCAACTTTGGATGCACTCGTAAAATATGAAATTTATGCATAATGAACCATTTGATCTTCTAACGTGAATCATTCCTGGTGATAATTCTCAAGTTCTTCAACTAAGAGTTCTCTTTTCCTTCAATAAAAATGTATAGTAGGCTAAGGAGAACGATTAGCAATAGTAAGAAGTAGCTACCTCAGCTCGTGTGGGGAAGTAGCGACTTTACCATTTATTAATTTGATTGGGTTACACATTGATTTTGTTGATTCTGAGAAGCTAGTTAATGTTTGATAATTTCAAACCTTGCTACCTACAAGTTCCATGATCCTTCATGGCTTGTTGAAACTCTTACTCACTGATCATATTCCAGAATGATATCAACGCTAGGAATTCTAGAAGATGTAGTGATTGTGTAAACAATGAATAATATTCTCAATCTTCACTTAAGGCTGGCATGCACAAGCACCTTCTTCATGCCTTGCGAAATTTGCAAAGACAAATATGTTGTACTATTGAGGATTTTTAAGAAATTTGATCATGTGTCCACATTCGGATGGGAATCTGAAACGTACTTGGAGATGTTGTTGAGTCCTCTGTTGGTGCGATCCCTTAAGACCTCTCCTTGAACCGTTGATTACACCTCAAACAATAAACTCGAACCAATAAGAGAGTTAATTGAACTATGTGCCCAGAAAGGTTATTTAAAAAAGAAATCAGTTTCTTCATGAGACAGAGACTCGATATTTGTAGACATCAAAATTGTAAGGGACTCTACTAGATGAGTACAACTTCATTTAGAATTCTTGAAGACTAATCCTAAATCTTGAAGACTAATCCTAACTCACACTATATAAAGGGTACTATATCCCTTAAAGAGGGATCTCGAAAATTTCATAAATTCATGCAACATTTACAAAGAGATCAAGATGTGGGCGGACTCTTTGTTACCACAAATACTTCATGAAAGTCCACAAATCCTCTTTCCATAAGATCAAATAAAATCCATTTTTGGTGCAAATTATCCTACAGAAGAATCAAGAATTGGACAAATTGTACTCAAACTGTTAATTAGTAAAATATTCTTCTTTCTTCAAATTTATTTCGTATTTGGAGTTTATTTTCAATACATAAAATTTATTTCAAAGAAAATGTCTCCTAGAACCCTAACTAAAATTTATAATTTATTTGGGGCTTTATTAGTTTGATCCGAGTTGAAGAATTGGTCAGAATCCATTCAACATTGTAGAAAGAACTGAATGTTCATTGATCAAATCCTTCAATGAATAGTCAAATAGATCGTTTGACCAAATTAATTAACCAGAAGATAGTAAAGATAGATCAAGTGTCTTTAGGTTCATCTCATACCTTCTAACTAGTATTTATCGCCAAATAGATAGATATACACACACAAGATTTACGGAAGTTTAAGTTTAAATTGTTTCTTGTGAGTTGTCATGAGATGTTACAAAATGTGGAGTTGGTGGAGTCTGACAGAGTGGATTACACTACTTTTGACATGTGGGGCCTATCTAGGAAGTGGTGGTAGTCGATACTAGAATGACATGTTCATTCCCTGTAACTTCAGTTTTAGAACTTGACTTAAGATGGTATTTCAGATCGATTTTGGGAAAGATTTCATGCCTTGTCTCACCATACTTTGGTGATTTTGCCAGATGAGACTAAGAATATTTAAATTAATGAGAAGTTTGACTTATTATATCCGTTGAAGCAGCTTATCAAACAACCTTGTCTGGAGCTTCTTTTAAAAGAGCAGTCAAGGTGGTCATGGAGCTTATGTGCTGCATGGAATTTAGGGATTTGCCCGACAAGAAGTCTTGCACTTGTTGTTATTTTAGTAGTACCTCATCTGGACGGGGATCTTTAAGGAGGGGTATTCATCCTCGGTTCAGTATACATGTTCATGCAGTTATATAAGTGTGTGAAGTACATAATATTGGACAAAGTTTCTACAACTTGGGTCAAGGCTTATGAAGGTTGCTATTAAAGGTTTTTCAGGTTACGGTGACCATTCAATGTATTTGGATTTTTGTTAGTACATGGTGGTTCCTAGTCCTACTATGAGTGTGGTGAGTCAGGAAAAATCAATAGATATTCCTCCAGACTTGGAGCAGGAGGCCGACATCAATAATGTTTCAATAATCTTTGGTTTAGTTGTTGATTCATTTCTGTTGTTATAAAATAAAGTTTGAAAGTTCTTTCTTAAAAACTGAGTAAAATATTCAAATTCAACTTGGAAAAAATGAATAATTTCATAGCAAAACGCTAATATTATAAAAAGAAATTTTATTTAAAGAAAGTGAATATAATTTATATACCATGACTTTTATGAGAAAATAACAATGAACAAGAAAACACATATTTCTTTTCACCTCATTCTCCTTAAATGTTCTTGATTCTTCAATTAATAAATGATCAAATTAATTTTTTTATGAATCAAACAACTACTCATTAATGCAAGGTAAGAAAAAAAAATTGAATCATAATTTACCAAGTGATTTAGATCCTCTAAACTAACACTCAAAACTTTTCTTTAAAAATTGAGATAGTTGAAGAAGATATGGTGTTGACATGTTCAGCGCGACGTCATGGATTAGAAAATCAGAAATGATAGCTGCAAAATTCTCACATTGCATTACCAATTGATGTTGATGTATTCTCAAATTTTTCGTAAGTAGATTGTTAGATTTAAGTATGAAAATTTAAAAGGGCATTTTAAGTGTCTAGATCACACAAATTTTACTGATGAAGAAGATGATGAGAGTGCATTCATAAAGTTGTGACATATAAACTTACAAAGACTTATAAAGATTATTGGACAAACTAAGGGATACTCCATATTTTTCATAAATCTCTCTTGTTTTTAAAATTTTTTTTACTTATGATGTTTGAAGAAATATGAGTTTTCACTAATATTTTGTTTGATCCACATTTATGATGGTTTTTACAAAATCAAAATTATCTACGAGATACAAAATGTATTCAAAGATGTATTTCTTGAGTTAATACTATAATTTAGTTAATTCTAACTATGTTAATTAAGTCTAATGCAAAGATATAACAACAATACGTTTCAAAAGAGAATACATATCCATTCCAATAAACGAACAAGAGGTTTCTTTAAAAGGGAAGTAATGGTTTTTAATGCCATTAATCATGACAATCCGTTTCTTAAAATGAAAAAGAAAAATTAACTATTCTATTTGAAACTCCTCTTGAAATATCTATATAAGAGTGACATTTTGAAAGCATAAAAAATACAACAACTACCATAAAGAAAAAGAAAAAGAATTCCCCTCCTTTCATCATATTCTTTGGATATTTTTGGGCATCTGGTTTTGGGTAACCTGCAAACTCTTAGCCACGAGTAAACGTGTTTTAGAGCAACTGTGGAACCTTTGGGAGCAACCGCTATAACGAGTTGCATTAGAGTCAAGCCGAAATCACTTTCGAAGCAGCAGTATTAGTGATAAGTTCTTTACTACTTCATAATTCCAATCTAATATCAATATTGTAGTATTTTCTCTAACAATTTGAAAGCGATTTTCCTAACATATAATATTGTTAAATGGATATTTCTTTAAACAAAACTTTTAACACTAATACTTATCCTATCAATGTTATAACTGTTGACGATGTTGTTAAAAAGAAGTTTGAAAAGGATAACAAAATTGTTAGAGGAAACTTGCTAAATCATATGGCTAATCCTTTGTTTGATTTATTTTTAAAATATAAATATGCCAAAGAAATATGGGATAGTTTGGAAAAGAAATATGATGTTGATGATGCAGGAAAGAAAAAATATGTTGTCTGTCAGTATATTAAATTACAACTGGGTGATAATAAGCCAATAATGGAACAAGTTCACAAATATGAGAACTTGACTGGTGATGTTCTCAACGAGGACATGAAGATATATGAGATATTTCAGGCTAAAGTTCTTCTTGAAAAATTTCCACCATCTTGGAGTAATTATAGAAATCAATTAAAACCTAAGAAAAAGAATTTAACCCTTCGAGAACTTATCAGTTAATGAGGACTGAAGAGGCGAACCATCTCAAAGATAAGATGGAAGATTTTTCTCTTAATTTGTCTAAATCTAATCTTGTTTAATTTTCTTGTACTGTTGTGAAAGATAGGTTCAAAGTCAAACAGAAGAAAGTTTGAAAAAGGAACTTATGAAGAAGACAAATCAATTCAACAAGCTGGAGAGTCAAATTCAAAAATTTAAGGGCTCTTGTTTTGTTTGTGCAAAAGTTGGTCACAGGGCTGCCAGATGCTATCAAAGAAAAGGGCAAGACTCAAAGAAGGAAGAACAATTTTGCTAAAGGTAATGAAGTGATTGTTGTTGTAGTCGTTGAGGCAAATCTGCTGGCAAATAAAATTGTCTGGGTGCTAGACACAGGCGCCTCAAGGCATTTTTGTGCCAATAAAGAGTTATTACAAGAGGAGTCTACTGATAGAGAGTGTGTATATATGGGTAACTCCACTACTGCTGTAGTAATGGGTAAAGGAAAAGGTTTTTTTAATTAATTTCTTGAAAGACATTATCCTTGAACAATATTTTGTATGTTCCCTCCCTCCGTAGAAACTTAGTTTCCGGAGCACTTCTCAATAAAGTAGGCCTTAAACTTGTCTTTGAAGCTGATAAAATAATTATTTCTCGCGGAGGAGACTTTGTTGTGAAGGGATATCTTAGTGGAGGATTATGTAACGACCTGTTTAGTCGTTTTGAGCAGCAGATTTTATTTCTGGAAAAACTGACTGAGTCGACGGATCCCACGACGGACCGTCATGGGCACGACGGACCGTCGAGGGGGTCTCGTTCAAAAACACTTAGAATTCTGAAATTTGGGTACTGAAATCGACTCTCTGAACTTCGTGACGACATGGCAGGACGGACCGTCATGGGCACGACGGACCGTCACAGACTCTTCAAGGAAATTGAGTCTCTGAACTCTGTGACGGAAGCGGCAGGACGGACTGTCGCAGGCACGACGGGCCGTCATAGGCTGCGTAATCCCAGGCTGGGTCAGATTTCTGCTAAGTAATTTAAGGGGCGTTTTTGACTATTCCTGCTTTAATTATAAAGTTAGTGGGTTGATGTTAATAGTTTTATTACTTGGGGGTTAAAAGAGATATTCTTGAGTTAATTAGTGGGTTAAATTCCTCATCTTTTATACTTAATTATATGTTAATTAGGGTAAAAGAAAGAGGGTTTGAATAAGAAAAAAAAATAGAAAGAACAGAGAGAGAAAGGGAGAAACGATCGAACGTACGAGAGGAAGAGAGGAACGAAGAAGAAAGCAAAGACTTTGAGGATAGCTTGCTTGATCACGAATTCTTCGATGGAGGTAGGTTATGGTTTTCATGCTATTTCATAGTAAACTCCTAATAGCAAATGATATGTATTGGGTAGTATTGTAAGGTCTGCTATATGCTTAATTGTATGCTTGCATGATGTGATTATGTAATTGTAATGGGTTGGGAAGATAGTTGTGAAGTTTAAACCTAAAACCCTCTTTGTTAATGATGATGCCTTGGTATAAAAGAAGGCTTGATGAACTAAAAGAATGGGATTAGGGGATCAGGTGTCCTGAACCGACACGTAGTATTAGGGGGATCGGGTGTCACGAACCGACACGTAGTATTAGGGGGATTGGGTGTCACGAACCGACACGTATCGTTAGGGGGATCGGGTGTCACGAACAGACATGTAGTATTAGGGGAATCGGGTGTCACGAACCGACACGTAGTATTAGGGGATCGGAGTGTCACGTTCCGACACCAGGATAGTAAAGATAACGAATCTTGAATTTGGATAAGATACTCAGATTTAATGAACCTATTTCCCAAATAAATATGATATGGAGGCTTGCGTTCTTATGGGTGTACTTGGCATTATTATCAATGATTCTTGTACTTGTTGTTGCTACCTATTGAGCAGTGTAGTTGATTTTATGATATCATCTGATATATATTGTTTTCTATTTCGAGTTGGCCGATGATACCTACTCAGTACTTGTGTTTTGTACTGACCCCTACTTGTACGTTTCTTTCTTTGTTATTTGTGGAGTGCAGCAAACGTACCGTCGTCTTCAACTCAACCGCAATTCTAGCCTGTCTTCATTACACCGGATTTGAGGGTGAGCTAATGCTTCTAGCTTGGACTGGATCTTTTTCCTCATGTCTTGATGCCATGAAGTTCCGGCATAGACTGGCTTTTTATTTATTTTAGCTTCTTAGAATACTCTTAGTTTAGTAATTTGATCATAGATGTTCTTGTGGTGATGACTTCCAGATTTTGGGGAATAATAGATGTTGAGTTTTTAGAAGTTATTGAATTGATTTTTATTAATGAGTTTAAGTCTTCCGCATTACTTTCTATCGATATTATATTGAAATGTTGGGGTTTAGATTGGTTGGTTCTCTCACATAGGAGGGTAAGTGTGGGTGCCACTCGCGGCTCGATTTTGGGTCGTGACAAACTTGGTATCAGAGCATTAGGTTCGTTGGTCTCATCACACAAGAACGTGTCTAGTAGAGTCTTAAGGAACGGTAGGGGGACGCCTTTACTTTTCTTTGAGAGGCTATAAGACTTAAGGAAAATTCCATTCTTTCTTTCTTTCTTTCGTGCTATTACTTGGGTCCAATTAGTATCTAGGTGATACAAATTGGTATCTGACCGTCTTCACTCGATTTCGCAGATGGTTAGAACTAGAGCAACAATTGCGCCAACACCAACACCGGAAAGACAAGAAACGTCTGAGCCAGCCACTGGGGCTGTAGCTCGAAGAGGAATAGTGGCAAGAGGCCGCGGAAGAGGTCGTGGGAGGACGTTCTCTAGAGGAAAAGGACAAGCTCCTAGCCCATCTGGTACTAGGGCGGTGACTCCTCCAACAACTAAGGAAGTGGTAAGAGAGGGTGAGGATGGGGAGAATGAGCAAGTGCAGAATGAAGAATTGCCACCCCAACCTACCCCATAAATGATTAATCAGGTACTTGCCTATCTTAGCGGGTTATCTGACCAGGGCCAGACACCTCCAGTGTTTTCCGCACCAGCACCTCAGGTTTCAGAGGTACAACATGCCGCTGCTGGGGCTCCCCGCATGGATGCCTCATTGGAAATAGGCATGTTTCCTCGGTTGATTACAGGGCCTATAATGACAAGTGATCAACACGAACTTTTCAGTAATTTCTTGAAATTGAAACCCCCAATCTTCAAGGGTGCTAAATCATAGGATGCCTATGATTTTCTGGTTGATTGTCATGAGCTACTACACAAGATGGGTATAGTCGAACGATTTGGCGTCGAGTTTGTAACTTATCAGTTTCAGGGAAACGCCAAAATGTGGTGGTGGTCACATGTTGAGTGTCAACCCACAGAGGTACCACCTATGACTTGGGCATCATTCTCTAGCTTGTTTATGGAGAAGTATATACCCCGTACTTTGAGGGATAGGAGGAGATGAGTTTCTAAGCCTAGAGCAAGGCAGGATGACGGTTACTGCTTATGAGGCTAGGTTCCGTGCATTATCCTGGTATGCCACCCAGCTTTGTTTCTGTCCACAAGAACGGATTCGCCGTTTTGTGAAGAGGTTGAGGTCAGATTTGCGGATTTCAGCCTTACAGGTAGCGGCTACAGCGAAATCCTTTCAGGAAGTGGTCGACTTTGTGATAGAGGTGGAAGGAGTGAAGCCAGATGACTTCACCATGGCATCGACATCAAAAAGGTTTCGAAAGGGAGGTGAGTTTAATAGTTCTTACCCCAGAGGACAGGGTTCAGGAGGTTACTCAGTCCGACCAATTCAGTCGTCACTACAGACTGTAGTTGGGGGTCCACCTCAGACCGGTCAACATTTCTCTGAGGTTGGAGGTTATTCTCAGGCTTCGTCATTCTCGCAGAGACCTATGCTTAAATCCAGAGAGTGTTATGGATGTGGGGAGATTGGACACATTAAGAGGAATTGTCCAAAACCGAGTTATAGACCCCCAATAATCAGAAGTAGAGGTGGTCATGGAAGAGGTCGTCATTCGGGAGGACGTGGTGGCCGAGGTAATGGTGGTCACCAAAACGGCCGGGGTAACGGGCAAACTGGAACTACTGCAGCGCAACATGGTAGGGGCAATGGGCAGACAGGTGATAGGGCCCATTGTTATGCTTTCCTTGGGAGATCTGAAGCGGAGACATCTGATGCTGTCATCACAGGTAATCTTTTGGTTTGTGATTGCATGGATTCTGTATTGTTTTATCCTGGATCCACATTTTCTTATGTATCTTCCTATTTGCTAATGGTCTTAATTTACATTGTGAATTGCTTGACATGCCTATTCGTGTTTCTACTCCGGTGGGTGAGTTTGTGATAGTTGAAAAGGTACATAGGTCTTGTTTGGTGAATTTTGTGGGGAGCAATACTCATGTAGACTTGGTTATCTTAGAAATGCTTGACTTCGATGTAATTCTGGGTATGACTTGGCTTTCTCCAAATTTTGCAATCTTGGATTGTAATGCTAAAACTGTGACGTTAGCCAAGCCTAGGATAGATCCGTTAGTGTGGGAGGGTGACTACACTTCCACTCCAGTTCGTATCATCTTCTTTCTTCGTGGGAAGAAAATGGTTAGTAAAGGGTGTTTAGCGTTCTTGGCACACCTCAGGGATGACACTAACCAAGTACCTTCAATTGAGTCGGTTTCGGTAGTCCGTGAGTTTCTGGATTTATTCCCTGCAGATCTTCCTGGTATGCCACCGGATAGAGATATTGACTTTTGCATTGATCTGCAACACGGTACTCGCCCCATTTCTATACCCCCTTATAGAATGGCTCCAGAAGAGTTAAGAGAGTTAAAACGCTCAACTTCAAGAGTTGTTAAGCAAAGTCTTTATTAGACCAAGTGCATCTCCTTGGGGTGCTCCTGTGTTGTTTGTGAAGATGAAGGATGGAAGTTTTCGGACGTGCATAGACTATAGACAACTGAATAAGGTAACGATTAAGAACAAGTATCCTCTTCCCCGCGTCAATGATTTGTTCGATCAGTTACAAGGTTCTTGTACCTTTTCAAAAATCGATTTGAGATCTGGTTATCATCAATTAAAAATACGGGCAGCGGATGTGCCCAAGACTGCCTTTCGGACCAGGTATGGGCATTATGAGTTCTTAGTAATGTCTTTTGGGCTTATGAATGCCCCTGCCGCTTTAATGAGCTTGATGAATGGGATTTTTAAGCCATATCTGGATCTCTTTGTCATTGTATTCATCGATGATATATTGGTATACTCGAAGAGCAAGAAGGAACATGAGGAGCACTTGAGAATTGTATTGGAAATTTTGAGGGAGAAAAAACATTACGCCAAATTCTCCAAGTGTGAGTTTTGGCTAAATTCGGTGTCCTTCTCAGGACACGTAGTTTCTAAGGATGGAGTGATGGTGGATCAATCTAAGATTGAAGCAGTGAAGAATTGGGAGAGACCTACTAATATTACAGAGATAAGGAGTTTTGTTGGTCTAGCTAGCTACTACCGTCGATTTGTCAAGGGATTCTCTTCTATTGCTTCCCAGTTGACAAATTTGACTAAGCAGAGTGTCCCATTTGTTTGGTCGGATGACTGTGAAGAAAGCTTTCAGAAACTCAAGACTTTGCTGACTACTGTACCTATCCTTACCTTGCCAGTAGAGGGTAAGAACTTCATTGTTTATTGTGATGCATCCTATTCTGGTTTGGGTGCAGTGCTAATGCAAGAGAAGAACGTAATTGCTTATGCTTCGATGCAATTAAAGGTGCATGAACGTAACTATCCGACCCATGATTTGGAGTTGGCTGCGGTAGTGTTTGCATTAAAGCAATGGAGACACTATCTATATGGGGTTAAGTGCGAAGTCTATACGGATCATCGTAGCCTACAGTATGTTTTTACTCAAAAAGATTTGAACTTGAGACAGAGGAGATGGATGGAACTACTGAAGGACTACGATATCACTATCTTGTATCATCCGGGAAAGGATAATGTTGTGGCAGACGCCTTAAGTAGAAGGGCAGGAAGCATGGGAACTCTAGCTCACTTGCAAGTTTCTAGACGTCCATTGGCTAGAGAGGTTCAGACTCTGGCTAACAACTTTATGAGGTTAGAGGTAAATGAGAAGGGAGGATTTTTGGCTTGTGTTGAGGCAAGATCTTCCTTCCTTGACAAGATTAAGGAAAAGCAGTTTAATGATGAGAAATTGATCCCGATCCGAGATAAGGTGTTGCAAGGAGAGGCTAAAGAAGCGACAATCGATGAGGAAGGTTTTTTGAGGATTAAGGGAAGGGTATGGTACCCCGTGTTGATGATTTGATCAACACTATTCTTACAGAGGCTCATAGTTCAAGGTATTCTATACATTCGGGTGCAACCAAGATATATCATGACCTAAAGCAACACTTTTGGTGGAGTAGAATGAAGCGTGACATTATTGATTTTATTGCCAAATGTCCAAACTGTCAGCAAGTGAAATATGAAAACCAGAGGCCTAGAGGAACACTTCAGAGAATGCCCATTCCTGAATGGAAGTGGGAAAGAATTGCAATGTACTTCGTGGTTCGTCTTCCAAAGAGAATGGGTAAGTATGACTCCATTTGGGTGATTGTTGATAGGTAAACTAAGTCTGCTAACTTCATTCCGGTCAAGGTGACTTACAATGCAGAGAAGTTAGCCAAACTTTACATCTCGGAAGTGGTGCGATTGCATGGAGTTCCACTCTCCATCATATCAGATAGAGGTACGCAGTTTACTTCTAAGTTTTGGAAAACATTGCATGCTGAATTTGGTACTAGGTTGGATATGAGTACCGCATTTCACTCTGAGACCGATGGTCAGTCTGAGCGAACGATTCAAGTGTTGGAGGATATGCTTCGTGCATGTGTGATAGAATTTGGTGGCCATTGGGATACCTTCTTACCCTTAGCAGAGTTCTCCTACAACAATAGCTATCACTCAAGTATTGATATGGCCCCATTTGAAGCACTGTATGGGAGAAGATGTAGGTCTCCCATTGGGTGGTTTGATGCATTTGAGGTTAGACCTTGGGGTACTGACCTTCTGAGGGAATCGTTAGATAAAGTGAAATGCATCCAAGAGAAGCTTTTAGCGGCTCAAAGTAGGCAAAAGGAATATGCGGATCGAAAGGTTAGAGACTTAGAGTTCAGGGAGGGTGAACAGTCTTGCTGAAGGTTTCACCCATGAAAGGGGTGATGCGGTTTGGTAAAAGAGGTAAGCTAAGCCCAAGGTATATTGGTCCCTTTGAAGTTCTGAAACGAGTAGGGGAGGTGGCTTATGAATTAGCCTTGCCTCCAGGGCTGTCTGGAGTGCATCCGGTATTTCATGTGTCTATGTTGAAAAGATACCATGGGGATGGAAACTACATCATTCGTTGGGATTCAGTTCTGCTTGATGAGAATTTGTCTTATGAGGAGGAGCTTGTTGCTATTTTAGATAGAGAATTCCGCAAGCTGAGGTCAAGGGAGATTGCATCCATCAAGGTTCAATGGAAAAATCGACCGGTTGAAGAATCCACTTGGGAGAAGGAGGCTGATATGCAAAAAAGATACCCACACCTGTTTACAGATTAAGGTACTCCTTCTCGCCCTTGTTTTTCTTCTTGTGATCGTTCGAGGACGAACGATGGGTAAATTGGTATCTATTGCAACGACCTGTTTAGTCGTTTTGAGCAGCAGATTTTATTTCTGGAAAAACTGACTGAGTCGACGGATCCCACGACGGACCGTCATGGGCACGACGGACCGTCGAGGGGGTCTCGTTCCAAAACACTTAGAATTCTTAAATTTGGGTACTGAAATCGACACTTTGAACTTCGTGACGACATGGCAGGACGGACCGTCGTGGGCACGACGGACCGTCACAGACTCTTCAAGGAAATTGAGTCTCTAAACTCTGTGACGGAAGTGGCAGGACGGACCATCGCAGGCACGACGGGCCGTCACAGGCACGACGGGCCGTCACAGGTTGCGTAATCCTAGGCTGGGTCGGATTTCTATTAAGTAATTTAAGGGGCGTTTTGGACTATTCCTGCTTTAATTATAAAGTTAGTGGGTTGATGTTAATAGTTTAATTACTTGGGGGTTAAAAGAGATAACCTTGAGTTAATTAGTGGGTTAATTCCTCATCTTCTATACATAATTATATGTTAATTAGGGTAAAAGAAAGAGGGTTTGAATAAGAAAAAAAATAGAAAGAACAGAGAGAGAAAGGGAGAAACGATCGAACGTACGAGAGGAAGAGAGGAACGAAGAAGAAAGCAATGACTTTGAGGATAGCTTGCTTGATCACGAATTCTTTGGTGGAGGTAGGTTATGGTTTTCATGCTATTTCATAGTAAACTCCTAATAGCAAATGATATGTATTGGGTAGTATTGTAAGGTCTGCTATATGCTTAATTGTATGCTTGCATGATGTGATTATGTAATTTTAATAGGTTGGGAAGATAAGGTTTTGAAGTTTAAACCTAAAACCCTCTTTGTTAATAATGATGTCTTGGTATAAAAGAAGGATTGATGAACTAAAAGAATGGGATTAGGGGATCGGGTGTCACGAACCGACACGTAGTATTAGGGGGATTGGTTGTCACGAACTGACACGTAGTATTAGGGGGATCAGGTGTCACGAACCGACACGTAGTATTAGGGGGATCAGGTGTCACTAACCAACACGTAGTATTAGGGGATCGGGTGTCACGAACCGACACGTAGTATTAGGGGATCGGAGTGTCACGTTCCGACACCAGGATAGTATAGATAACGAATCTTGAATTTGGCTAAGATACTCAGATTTAATGAACCTATTTCCCAAATGAATATGATATGGAGGCTTGCGTTCTCATGGGTGTACTTGGCATTATTATCAATGATTCTTGTACTTGTTGTTGCTACCTATTGAGCAGTGTAGTTGATTTTACGATATGATCTGATATATACTGTTTTCTATTTCGAGTTGGCCGATGATACCTACTCAGTACTTGTGTTTTGGACTGACCCCTACTTGTATGTTTATTTCTTTGTTATTTGTGGAGTGCAGCAAACGTATCGTCATCTTCAACTCAACCGCAATTCTGGCCAGTCTTCATTACACCTGATTTGAGGGTGAGCTAATGCTTCTAGCTTGGACTGGATCTTCTTCCTCATGTCTTGATGCCTTGAAGTTCCGGCATGGACTAGATTTTTATTTATTTTAGCTTCTTAGAATACTCTTAGTTTAGTAATTTGATCATAGATGTTCTTGTGGTGATGACTTCCAGATTTTGAGGAATAATAGATGTTGAGTTTTTAGAAGTTATTGAATTGATTTTTATTAATGAGTTTAAGTCTTCCGCATTACTTTCTGTCGATATTATATTGAAATGTTGGGGTTTAGATTGGTTGGTTCGCTCACATAGGAGGGTAAGTGTGGGTGCCACTCGCGGCTCGGTTTTGGGTCGTGACAGTTTATTTGTA
>JAKWIY010001084.1:0-22450 GCA_027704805.1 Solanum corneliomulleri | reverse complement strand
CAATATATATATTACTCAAGAAATAACGGACAATGTAGGATTCATTATTAAAATAACAAAAAGAGATGATCATAGAGTTGGTGTTTTCATCTTTTTATATCACTATTGATAAAAGAAAAAAAAATTAGGTTTAGGAGATTTTGAAAACTTGTTAACGACCAAGTTGAGGGTAGAACAATTTTCAATTAGTTTGTTTTGTATTTATAGTTCATTTTTAGAATTTGGTATTCCTTCTCTGTTTGTATTCAAATCACTATATATGTTATCAATATTTGTATTTATTAAAAATTTTTGTGTTGTATAGTTTATAGATCTTGTATTTGTCCTAATTTGTATTCATCCCAAAAGTATGTCAGTTAAGTATGTATTTTATTTATAGGAAGAACAATTTTCTATTAGTTTGTTTTATTTTTAGGGGTACTGCACAAGTACCCCCTCAACCTATGCCCGAAATCGCAGAAACACACTTATACTATACTAAGGTCTTATTACCTCCCTGAACTTATTTTATTAATAATCTTCTTGACTTTTCGGCCTACGTGACACTCTCTTATGGGCCCAATGCTGGTTGATTTTTTTTTCAAGCTAGTGCCACGTAGGCCGAAAAAAGGTAGGACCTTAGTATATTATAAGTGTGTCGCTGGAATTTCGGGCATAGGTTGAGGATACTTCTACATTTTCCCTTTTTTTACAATTTTTTCTTCAAATTTTTGTATGTTTTCTCAATTCGTATTCAAACTACTATGTATGCTATTGATATTTGTATTTATTCAAAATCTCATGTTGCATAGTTTATAAATCATTTTTTTCCTAATTATATTCATCTCGAAGGTAAGCCAACTAGTTATATATTTTATTTAAGAATGATTCACAAATATTCTCGTATTCTTTTTTTCAATTTTATATTTTCATTCTCCCTTTTCATCTAAATTATTTTTATATTTTATACACCATTATACAAAATGCAATTAAAAAACTAGAATGAATAGAAATACAAAATAATATACATATTTGAACGAATACGATTTAGGAAAAGAAATAAAATTCTGAAAAGAAATAAATACTGAAAAAATATACGAATACAAATATGTTTCTTAAATAGCTACAGATTTATTTGGCAAAGATGTTGGAATGAATACAAACTAATCAAGAGATACAAGTTTCATTATACAAAATACAACACAAATATTAGAATGAATACAAATACAAATGGTATACATGTTGGAATGGATACAATTTAAGCAAGGTTACAAAATTCTAAAAAGAAAAATAAAATACATTGTGAGAAAAATATGCCAAATAAAATATAAAACTATAGGTGTACAAATTTCTAAATTATAAAAATTTAAATTTAATTGATAAAACTATAATGTATTATCATAAAGTTTCATAATAATTAGTGAAAATTGGATATTGAATTTTTTGATTCCGTGATTTTCATAACAATAATTACTGAAAATTGGATATTGCAAATTTTATAGATGTGGTACTTCTTTAATTCCGTGATTTTCTTAATAATAATTAGTGAAAATTGGATATTTTTCTTGGCAAATAAAAGTGTTTAGAAACAAAAAAGATTAAGAAAATTGGATATTTAATTTTTTTAGAATAATGTGAAATGCTTGTTTTTAGAACATGATGAAAGAAGAAGAAAGAGATGGAAGTTGGTGTATTTTGATAAATTGTAACAGATGAGACTCTTAAGCATTTGTTCCTTTTTTTAAAAAAGAATTCTCTTTCCTAAATTCCTCCAATTTCTTATATAAGAATTGTATTCTTTAAATAAAAACATAAATAAGATACATAACAAACTAAAAATTTGACATTTTTACTAAATATTGAAGTGTTGCTAATGATCCCTCTTAAATATTATAATATTGACATTTTGAAAAAGTTTCCGTTAAAAATTAATTAAAATTATAATAAAATAGAATACTAAAACTAACAACAGGAATCTAAACTCGAAGTCTTAAACCATGCATATAAATAGCACAAAGATCAAATCCTCACATAAAATTTACATTTTTTTAGTGATTCTTCATTACATTCTTCTTCTTGTTACTGGAGTTTGATGTTCTTGAGGCGAGGGTCTTTTAGAAACAACTTATCAAGCTCCATGAGATAGTGATAAGGTCTACGTACACTCTACCCTCCATAGACCTCACTGAGTAAAGTTTCACTAGCATGTTGTTGTTGTTGTTGTTGTTATACCTATAATCTTTTAAAAAAAAAATTAATTTCAAATTAAATTCATACAACCAAAATTTTACCTGAAGTCAAACGTAATGCATTATTAAAATTATTTTATTTGTGATTTTTATATGCATGGTTTATGACTTTAAGATTAGATTCTTGTTGTTAGTTTTAGTGTTTTATTTTATTATAATTTTTAATTTGATCCACGGGTTGGCCCAACTCATATAGTTCAAGCGCCAGAGCTAGTTATTTTACCGATATACATATACAATTTACCTTTCTTCCCTCTCTCGCTCACCTTTCTCCTATCTATCTCAATCTCATTCCCTTCTCTCCTCCCTCTCTCAATCTCGCTTGACATATATACAAATGCATACATATATATATATACACACACACAAATTACCTGAACGATATACATATACAATTCATCTCTCTACCCCCTCTCGCTCGCCTCTCTCCTCCCGCTCCCAATCTTGATCACCTCTCTTGTCCCTCTCCTAATCTTGCTCGCCTCTCTTATCCTTCTCCCAATATTGCTGGCCATATACATATACATATGTATAACATATAATTATCCAACCAATATATATACACAATTCGCTTCTCTCCCACTCTCTTCCCTCTCTCACTTGTCTCTCTCCTGTCTCTCCCAATCTCGCTCGCCTCTCTTCCCCCTATAACATGTAGTTACAAATTGTAATTATCAAACTATAGTTGTGAAGAGTAATTAGGCTATTTTTGAGTGGCTATATGTGAAAGTTCAACTTCTTACAATTATAAACGGTGTGTATTTAAATTTTAATTTATGTGACATAATATTTTATATTGACTTGTATTTCCTTAATTTGTAAATTGTGATAGTCGCACGTGATTGCATCTATGCTTTAAGTAAACGCATTTGATATATGCGATTTACGGCTCTTTGTTTAGGGAAACAACACTTGACCTATTTCTCCTGCTTGTCCTCCCATACACTTTTTCTTTTTGTTTATTCTTGTTAAACTTACATATACAAAGATGTCATTAGGATAAAGAAGGATAATTAGTTGTTACAAATAATATTAGATATATTTTAAGAATTATATAAATAATACATCCAGTTTAGTCAGAAAACTATTTGTTCATGTGATTATTTTTTCATATAAATACTTTTTCATAGTTTAGGTATGAAATTAAAAAAATAGTTTAGATGTGTTTTTGACACATCTCTTTATTTTATATATATATTTCTCCAATTCCATGGACTTATGGTGTTCTAGTGATGGTGAAAATGGTGAAAATATTATGTGTGTTTGAAGGGTTGGGTAAGAAAATAGAAGAAAAGGGTAAAGAAATACAAAAATTGAAAATAATAATAATTTGATGACATGTCAAACGCGTGAAACTCACATGCCACCATAGATCTGGTTACGACTTTTTAGGGGTAAAATTATTTCATTTTTAAATTTTTCAGTGGATTGATAAGACACCCGTGATAATAGATCCATCAAATTAATGTATTTATTATTTTAAGAGTAATAAAATAAAATTGATCATTACATGACTAATTACATAGTTTTTTTAATCTTTTATTAATAATACTAATGAAATTAGTATTTCAAAGAATAATAAAATGAAATTAATTAAACATACTTTGATATCCGCCTTATATTAAGGGATTTGATTAATTTAAATTTCAAAATTATCTGTCCATGTATTCTAAAAATCCTCAATTACTTCTCTAATTAAGGATATTAGTTACAATAAATTAATTTCCAAGTCGTGTATTCTAAGAATGAAATATGATAGAGAAAGTAATATTTGAAACTATCAGAAATTCTAGTAATTAGGACTTAAACTAGTGGAATTTATGTAGTTTATCCATTAAAGAAGGGAGAAAGAAGAGTGAGACAAAATGATTGTCCCCAAGGGATAGGAACAAGCCAAAGTGACTAGCTCTTTCTGTGACAGGAAAATTGGTCGTGCTTAGCGCGGTTGCTATATTTGGCATGCTTAAGTCAGTTTTGAAATCTTATTTTCTTAAAAAAATTATTTTGAATTTGATCCTAGACAGTGAGGAAATATGTCTTAGAGGAAAACCATACGTGAGATTTGGTGGATTTTACGCAAAGGAAAGAAATGAGTAGGGGGGTCTTTACCATTAAAATTAATCCTGATGGCTTTGTTGTAAGACTTGTGGCTAAATGACATGCTTTGACTTATGTGGTGGATTATTTAGACACCTATTTTTTGGTTGCCAAACTCACTTCTGTCCGCTTGTTTCTTTCTCTATCTGCTTTCGAGAATTGACCTTACATCAATTGGATATCAACAATGCATTCCTTCATGATGATGTTCAAGAGAAAGTGTATATAGAAAACCATCAGGTTTTGTTGCTTAGGGTAAATATGAGAAAGTTTGTATTTTGAAGAAGCCTCGGTATGGCGGAAAATAGAGTCCCCAGGCATGGTTTGGAAAGTTAAGTGAGCTGGTGAATTTGATTTGAAAATGAGTAAATGTGATGACTCAGTCTTCTATCAACAATCAACTGACATTGTCCTCCTTGTTGTGTATGTTGATGACATCGTATCTTAGCAAGTTATTATTTACAAATCTCATCCCTCAAAGTCTTTCCTACATACTAGATTTCATAAGAAGGACTTGATTCACTAAAAATACATTCTAGGAGTAGAAGTAAATCGAAGCAAGAATGAAATTCTTCTATCTAAGAGAATGTATATGTTTGACCTACTTGCAGATTCTACAATGTTAGTAGCCAAACCCAACAATCCCCCCAATGATTCCTAATGTGCATCATAAAAGATGATGGTGATCCCTTTGATAATTCAGATATTGCATTTACTATAAATATTGTTAGCCAATTTTTGTTCGCGCCTACTATCAAATATTGGACAACTTTGAAACAAATTCTATGTTACTTGGAAGGAGCTCCTAGACTCGGCTTATTGTATAATAATCATGGATATATTCGTGTTGAGTGTTTTGTCGATGTTGATTGGCTAGAGCCAAAATTGATAGAAGATTTACACAGGCCTTTGTGTCTTCGTTAAAGGAAACTTAATATCATGGAGGAGAAAGAAGTAAAATGGTGTATCTCGATCCAGTGTTGAATTCGAGTGCAGAGCTACGTGACAATCTATATGTGAGATTATGTAGATATATCATCTTTTAACTGTAATTGGACCGAAAAATCATACACCAGCGAAATTTGTTGTGATAATCAAGTTGTTCTTCATATTACCTGAAATCCGGTTTATCATAAAAGAATCAGGTTGAATGTCATTTCATTTGGGAGAAGATTCAGGAAAACTTGATTTTCACTGGCTTTCTGAAGGTTGAAGAGGAACTAGCTGATTTGTTCACAAAAGCGTTGAATGGAGCTCGAGTTAACTACATACGTTTAAGCTGAGCATGATCAATATCTATACTTCTGCTGGAGATGGAGTGTTACAGAATATTATATATTTGAAAATCTTATGACGATAAATTAGACGACAAATAAACTCATATTAAGAACATTTTATTAATATAGTTTGATCAAGCGACCTACATATTATAAAACTAATATTGAAAAACATAAATATATTTTGTAGAAAATCTCTCCATAAACAAGACTCTCTAAATTATTACAATTGTGGATGCTATTGTATTCTTTATATGAGAAGATGAGTTTTCAATTTATAGAGTTTCAAGTTTCTCCTCTAAGGAAGTAATAGACCAAATACGGAAGAAAAATATATTTTCCTTCATGAAAAGTAAAAATATTTATGGTAACATTTTATATTTTCTTTTAGGAATAAACAAATTTCAAATAAGGTAAGAAAATCAGGGCAAAACCCTGACAAGTTCTTCCATTCCCATATTTCAAATAACATTATGGTACAGAGTAAATAGTATTGTACTTAATTTGCTAAACTAATTGTTTTGTGTGACGAAATCACAACATAAGTATCCCGGTAAATGTTGGGCTTCTTAATATCAAGCTATAATGCACACATTCTTGTTTAAGCAATGCTAACCATTTTAATGTGCTATTACTCTGCGTGAGCTCTTAGTTAGGATAGTTTGAGAATTGAAAAAAAAAACAGTATCTTCTTTGTGCTAAAATTAGTAGGGACTAGGGGAAAATATTTTGTTCTAAATTTTTGGCTATTTATAAAGTAAGGAAAAGTTTTATGCATTTTTCTCTCGTAAGTCTAAGTGCCACAACAACTTTAAGATGAAGAGGAATCCTTCAAATGCATTATGAGTATTTTTATGAGGAACCAAAGCCAGATAATAATCAATCCGAATCTGTAACGGAAAAGGGCCAAAAATACCATCAAAGTATTGGAAATGGTACAAAATTACCCTCCATCCACCTATTGGCTCCAAAATACCCTTGTCATCCACCTTTTGGTTCAAAATTGACCACTTATTTAACGGTTTTATATTTAAACTATTTAAATATTTCTTAAAATACGTGGCACTCAACTATATGTTGTAATTTAACTTATTAGTATAATTTATAAATCAATCCACTACCCACCCCATTAATAATTAAATCCCTCTAAATTAATGAACCCGTCACATTATTACTGAAAGCTATTGCCAATTGAGTGTTTTTGAAAATTATAGAAGTTAATTATCATACATTCAAGTGGATAAATAAAAATCACCAATAAACTTAAAAGTCTGACTACGTTTATCTTTATTCTTAGGTCTCGATTATGTGATGTTACTTCATAGATAACTTTTTTTTTAAAAAATAATATATTAAAGTTTTAAAACAAATTATAAATATTTATAAAATTATATTTTAAAAAAGTGCATGAATCAATTCGGGATGTATTACTTCTTTACCTTTTATCATAAATTTCTAATTCTATTTTAAAAGAAAGTGTCGTCCTAAATAAGCGGCTCAACCTAAATTTAATTGGGGCTTCCAATTCGGACTCGAATAATTTTGAATGTCATTTTTAGAAATATATGCTTTCATCGTGTTTTGGTAGTGTTTATGACGATTTTGGTATTATAATTGGATTATTAATTGGGTGAGGTTTAGTTAGTAATGAGTGGGTAGTGTGTTGGTTTATAAATTATATTAATAAATTATAATTATAATCAATAATTGAACGCCAAGTATTTTAAAAATATTTAAAGATTTTAATTTTAAAACAATTAAAAAATTGGTCAATTATGAACATAAAGGTGGATGACAAGGGTATTTTGGAGCCAATATGCGGATGAAAAGGGCATTTTGGAGCCAATAGGTGGATGAAGGGTAATTTTGTACCATTTTTCGATACTTTAAGGGTATTTTAGGCCCTTGTCCGAATCTGTAATTATAAGGAAATTACTGATACAAATACAATGTCTCTTGGCAAAAACAGTTGGTTGACGTGAATCCATGGATTATAATATCGATATGGCTCTGCTTGTTACCTCCATCATAAGCATCTTACTCTATAAGGGTGCTAGGGCTTGATTAATAAGATATCAAAGGGGCCCGACAAAATATAATAGGCTATTACTTTAGGCTTATGCTTCTTCTTCAAGATGCGCACCTTCTTTCTATAATCAACAAACAGCAGTATAGGTATTAGGTCATGTTCGAATCAACATGGAATATTAATTCCTAGCTATCTTTGAATTCAAAGACATCACTAGCTTCTGCCATCACCCCAAAATCACGGTTCACCCTTCCGAGTCATCAACAGCTTCAGATTTGTCGCCATTATTAGCTTCAGATTCATCACTATCAGTAGTGCCATCTTGGTTTTTGCAAGTGTGAATGGGAAAAGAAAAGAGAGATATGAAAAGTGAGGGAACTACTTTGGAGGGAAAATGAAAAGTCATTTGCAAAATGCAAATGAAAAGTCATTTCTCCCATATCGGCAAAAGAAAGGGAAATTGTTGTCCTTATAGAAGGAAAAACTTCCATTACTTCTTAAAGAACTAAGAAGAAGATGCCCCCTCGCGTCGTCGTCATCGCTCATTCGCCCTCGGCCTCGGCTTTGGATTTGGATTTGGCAAATGATGTGATTGATTGATAAATTTTTTGGACAAAATTTATTTAATCAGTTTTTGTTAACATCAAATAAATCCTATTAAAATTATCTCTTATAACTTTGCGGGTAACGGTAACATTCCGAAAAGTTGTTACTCTTTCCGAAAAGTCGTTACTTTCCAAAAAGTCGTTATTTTCCTAACAGACACAATTTTTTGAAAAGTTGTTATTTTTTCCAAAAGACACAACTTTCTGGATAAAATGGGTCTGAACAGATTTCACTGAACATACACGTTCCTTGCTGAAAATGGCTATTAAAGGAAGTCAATTTTCGATTTTTTCAAACACTGAAAATTTTTCCTTCTCTGCATTTATTTTTCTCTCAAATAAAATCAAAGTGTCGATCGACTGAGTCTGTGTGACTTGTTGGGGTTCTTAAGTTCGTTGAAGCTAAAGAAGTTTGAGGTACCGCTATTTCTTTAACAGGTTTAATCCGTTTTATCTTGGGAGAAATTAATCCTTAACCTTGGGTACAGTGAGGGGATTAAATTTCTTAAGGACACACAGTAGTTTCTGTGGACTCGGATTAATTCTTGTATTTTATATTTTTTTCTACTTCATCTTTTTTTGTTTCTGTTTATTAACCTTACAAATACAGGTTATTGTAAGAATAACAATCTTCAGAAATTTATCAATTTCTGTATTTGAGGTTTTTGGAGATTAAAACCTTTATAGTTTTCTACTCTGCTTGAATTTTTAAAATTCATTCAATTAACGATTAAAAGAACATAAAAACTTTATCGTTAAATCATAAATGGTTTGTGTAAAGATTTGTTCTTTACTGTTAGTATTTCAAATATTTAACTTATCTGCCATTTGTGACAGAAAAAAACAAGACTAATTCAACTCAAACAAATGCTGGAACAGTAAGTGCTGCAACAACATCGGTTGCACATAATCGTTCAAATGCTGCCTTAGCACAGCTGAGAAACCTGCAAAGTTCTCTGGAGTCGACTTTAAGAGATGGAAGCAAAAGATGTTCTTCTATCTCACCACATTGAGTCTGCAGAAGTTCATTAAGAGAAGTTCCTGTTGTGTCAGATGAAACTCCGGCTGATGAACGTTCTTGGTAACAGAAGCATGGACACACTCAGATTTTCTGTGTAAAAATTATATTTTGAGTGGTCTGCAAGATGATCTGTACAATGTGTACAACAATGCCAAAACCTCAAAAGAACTCTAGGATGCTTTAGAAAAGAAGTACAAAACAGAAGATGCCGGAATGAAGAAATTCATTGTGGCAAAATTTCTGCACTATAAGATGATAGACAGTAAGACTGTCGTCACCCAAGTTCAAGAATTGTTGGTCATAATCCATGATCTCCTTGCAGAAGATATAAATTTATTTAATGCCTATGTTAGAAATATTAAGTTTTACCTTAAAACTCACATAACCTTTAATGTAGGATTAATTGTGAATGATGCTTTTCAAGTGGTTGCAATTATTGAAAAGTTACCTCCATTGGGGAAGGACTTTAAAAACTACTTGAAACACAAACGCAAGGAGATGACTGTTGAAAATCTCATAGTAAGGCTGAGAATCGAAGAGGATAATAAGGCTGCAGAAAAGAGGTCACGTGGTAATTCAGCAATATCTGGAGTAAATTTTGTTGAAGAAGATCCCACAAAGTTAAAGAAAAGAAAGAATGCATCTGGTCCAGAAAACAATCCTCCTAAGAAGAAATTCAATGGAAACTGCTTTAATTGTGGTAAACATGGTCATAGGGCTAATGAATTCCGGGGTCCTAAGAAGGACAAGAAAAGAAGGATCAAGCAAACTTGGCTGAATCCAAAGGAGAAATGGACGATCTCTGTGCAATGCTTTCAGAATGTAACTTGGTTGGAAATCCAAGAGAATGGTGGATAGATTCTGGTGCCTCATGCCATGTTTGTGCCAACAAAGAATTATTTTCATCATATACTCCAGCACTTACAGATGAAAATTTGTTTATGGCAAACTCCGTTGTTGCAAAGGTGGAAGGAACTGGCAAAGTCCTATTAAAGATGACATCAGGCAAGGTGGTGACTTTGAATAGGGTCTCATATGTTCCAAAATTGAGAAAGAATTTAGTTTCAATTCCAGTTCTAACAAAGAATGGATTTAAATGTGTATCTGTTTCTGATAAAGTAGTAGTAAGCAACAATGATATGTATGTAGGAAAAGGCTACCTTAGTGATGGCCTTTTCAAACTCAATGTAATTGCAGTTGATATGAATAAAGATTTTGCTTCTTCTTACTTGCTTGAGCCTAAACGTTTATGGCATGAACGTTTGGGACACGTTAATAACAAAACCTTGCGAAAACTGTTTAACTTAAATATTTTGCAAAAATTTGAGTGCAATAAATCATAATGTCAAATTTGTGTTGAATCTAAGTATGATAAGCATTCTTATAATTTTGTTGAAAGGAATTCAAATCCTTTAGAATTGATTCACACTGATATTTGTGACATGAAGTCAACACCATCATGTGGTGGGAAAAAGTATTTCATAACTTTTATTGACGATTGCACTAGATATTGTTATGTCTATTCGCTAAATAGTAAGGATGAAGCATTAGATGCATTTAGGAAATATAAAATTAAAGTTGAAAATCAGTTAGATAAAAAGATCAAAATGATCAGAAGTGATAGAGGTGGAGAATATGAATCTCCATTTTGCAGAAATATGTTTAGAAAATGGAATAATCCATCAAACTACTGCTCCCTACACTCCTCAGTCTAATGGAATTGCAGAAAGGAAAAATCGAACTTTAAAATAAATGATGAATGCATTACTTATAAGTTCAGGTTTACCACAGAACTTGTGGGGGAAGCTATCCTTATAGCAAATCAGATGCTTAACAGAGTGCCTCACTCAAAGACAAATGTAATTCCATATGAGAAATGGAAAGGTAGAAAACCCAATTTGAAATATTTCAAAGTGTGGGGGTGTCTAGCCAAAGTCCAAGTTCCTATACCTAGACTGTGGATTGTGTATTCATTGGATATGCCACAATCAGTAAGGCATGTCGATTTTTAGTTCATAAGTCCGAACATCCGGATATTCATGATAATACGGTAATAGAATCAGATAGTGCTGATTTTTTTGAACATATCTATCCGTATAAAACTAGACTTGAGTCATCTAGTGGGGGATCTAAACAACCAAGAGAAGAACCAAAAGAGAATGAACAAAATGAAGAAATTCCAAGACGCGGTAAACGTCAAAAGACATCTACTTCATTTGGATCAGATTTTGTAACATTTCTTCTTGAAAGTGAGCCTCAAACATTCAAGGAAGCAATGTTGTCTAGCAACTCAACCTCTTGGAAGGAGGTTGTTAATAGTGAAATTGAATCAATCTTAAGCAATCATACTTGGGAGTTGGTTGATCTTCCTCCAGGGAACAAACCCTTGGGTTCAAAATGGATCTTTAAAAGAAAGATGAAAGACGATGGAACTATTGACAATATAAAGCAAGACTTGTTGTCAAAGGTTTTAGACAAAAAGAAGGTCTTTATTATTTTGGACACATACTCGCCAGTGACTAGGATTACATCAATTCGGATGTTAATTGCACTAGCTGTAGTATACGGTCTTGAAATTCATCAAATGGATGTGAAAAACAGCTTCTTAAATGGAGAGCTTGAAGAGGAAATTTTACATAGAACAGCCTGAGGGTTTTGTAGTTCCTGGTAAAGAAAAGAAAGTGTGCAAACTTATTAAGTCACTTTATGGACTAAAACAAGCACAAAACAATGGCATGCAAAGTTTGATCAAACCAAGTTGTCAAATGGATTTAAGATCAATGAATGTGCTAATGTGTTTACATTAAAGATATCCAAATCAGGAAGTTATTTTATGCCTATATGTAGATGATATGATGCCTTAAATGAGCAAACACATTGCTAATATAAAAGCTACAAAGCGTATGCTTGCTAGTAAGTTTGATATGAAAGATTTAGGAGGTTGCTGATCTGATATTAGGAATTAAAATTCTTAAAAACTCCTAACGGTCTAACATTGTTCTCAAACTCATGATTCAAAAGATACTTGAAAAATTCAAATTTTGAATTTTAAAAGGGCAAAGAATCCAATTGATGTAAACCTTTATCTTGCAAAGAATAAAGGTGAAAGTCAGTCTCGATTGGACTATGCTAGCGTATTGGGAAGCTTAATGTATGTCATGAATTGTACACGACCAGACATAGCTTGCGCTATCAGTAAACTGAGTCAATACACAAGTAATCCTAATCATACTCATTGGTTGTCAATGAAGAGAGTTTTGGGATACTTAGATGACACTCAAAACTATGCTTTACATTACAACAAATGTCCAGCCGTTCTTGAAGGATATAGTGATGCAAATTGGATTACTAGGTCATTGAAACAAAATCAACAAGTGGATACGTTTTTACTATTGGTGGAGGAGCAATATCTTGTAAATCATCCAAACAAACATGTATAGCTCGCTCTATAATGGAGTCTGAATTCATTGCTTTAGAAAAGGCAGGATTTCTTAGAAGATATTCCATTTTGGCCCAAACCAATGGCCCCTATATGCATACATTGTGATAGTCAAGCTGCAATAGGAAGGGCTGGAAGCATTATCCATAACGACAAGTCTCGTCACATAAGAAGAAGAAATAACTCTGTGAGACAACTAATCTCTAGTGGAATTATCACAATTGACTATGTGAAGCAAAAGATAATGTGTCAGATCCACTTACAAAATGCGTAAATAGAGAGGGAGTTGAGAAATCATCGACGGGAATGAGACTATGGCCGAGAACAAGTCATCGTGGCGATAGCTCTACCTAGAAGACTGGAGATCCCAAGATCTAGGTTCAAGGAGATAAAACAAAGTCATTGATGACGGTTAAACATTGTCAAAGGAAAAGGAAAAAATTATTATTATTTTATGGTCCATTCTCATGATGAGACAATGTTTAGTAACCAGGATAAAGACATATGGACTTTTTAATGGTTTCTAAGTTTGATATAGGGAATATCAAATGGTTTATCTATGGGATATCACATGTAGATGTAAGTGTAAAGTGTAAGTCGCTTCAAGGAGAATCCGGTAAGGCCAGTTCTTTAAGCACTTACTATCCAAGATGTGTTCATGGTTGAAACGAACAAAACAATGAGAACTAAGAACAGTTTAAGGGTTGATTGTGTGACATATGTTGTCTAGGTATACACCAAAGCTCGACAGTTCAAAGATATCAAATCTACCGATGACCGAGTATATCCGATATATGTTCACTATGAAAGTTAAAGGGAAACCTACTTATCCAGATACGATTAACCTTTACCTACAAGGACACACAAGTTTTTTCATGCAATGTTTTAACCAATAGCTTCCCCATTATCGATTTCATTACCTCTATTCATAATTGTAACATTTTATGTATAAAATTAATTTTTACACTTAAATTTACATATTATTAATTTTAATTAAGCTAATCCAAAAGGTCACTTTGTATGATTTTGAAGTTGAATGATCGTACATTAGTTGATCTGCACTTCATCCTGCCCGATCGATCTTTCACTGGTCAGAATTAAAAGAAAACTTATAAAAGGATAATTACACAAATAAATTCTTTTAATTACCATAAAATAATGTAATATTCCGAATGCGATAGGTGATGTGGAAAATAGTTTAAATTCTTTTTTAACTTAAAATCAGAAATTTGTAATTAAAAGCATGCAAGGTAGATAAGTACTTTCGAAAGGAATTATTTGACTCCCAATATTGAATTGTATTATATAAGATGAAATAAAGATAGTATATAATATATTTCACTATAAACAATTCATATTCGGTGTATGAGTGTTTTGATTTGTTTAATCCTTCAAAACATCTTTTTTTTAAATTGGCTTATTAATTAATAAAAATAAATATGTAAACTAGATAGTACCATTCTAGGTAATTTTTATTAAGAAATACATTTTAGGACAAATATAGATTAAGAAAAACTATTGATTCTACAAGGAATGAGAACACTATTTGAATTACTTAAAAAATACAAAAAAAAAATTAAATCATATAAAATGAAACAAATATTGTACAATTTTATTTTAATAAAAATAATTCATATTCATTCATGAAATCTTTGACGATTTTTTCATCCTTCAAAGCATAAAAGTTTTTCTTATAGAAAAGGCATATTAATTAAGAGAAATACATATATTAATATTGACTAGATACATTCAGACAAATATAATCTTGACCTACATTTTAGAATGAATATTTATTATTTTCTCTTTCTATCTTCGATGCTAATTAGGAAAAACTGTTTATTCCACAATATATTAAAGGAAAAAAAAACTATTTTTATTATCTATCATGTTTGACCATACAAGGTAACTTTGTTGAAATTTTAGTAACAAAAGTCAAATATGACTTTGATTTTTGTTCAAGGTACTTGTCCACTATAAATACAACTTTATGCTTTCAGACAATTTCAAACTATAACATAAAGATTTTCAGATTCATTTTCTTATCTTTCCTTGTATTAGCAAGAGCTTTTTCTTCTTTTTGAACAAATTTTTCGTTAAGAGGAAAAAGAAAATTGTACTTGCAATCGACAACATGTCAATCAAATGGTAATGATTTTGAATTCACTAGAAACATAACATTTTTGAATGATTTTGATGTGTATGTTTAAGTGTACAATTTGTTACTTTGTTTGTTGTTAGGGTTTTGTGTTGGCAGCCAAATGCAGGTGCAACAATCAATAATCAAATACTGATAGAAGTATCTAAATGTGTTGAGAGCATTAATGGTGTTAAAGAAGGAGGATGGAAAAATACCTTTTGCTTCTATAAGCCCATGCTCAAAGGTATTTCATCATTACTTAATAAATCATGTCTGTAAACGCAATATAAAGAGATGAGCTTCCTTTTTTTTCTACTTTTGATGAATTATAACGATTGGACTTGGGAAGTTTTTCTCCTTTGTAAGATAATGTATTAAAAAATGAAGAAGTATTGAAATATTTTGGATCAAGAATAGATCTAAATGAAAGATAATCTATATATATAGCATTTTTAACTTAAACATCCTGTCATTTTTAAGTGTACTTTTGTAGCCATATACGATATTTTATTGTTGATGATTTTTTTTCTTTTACTAGAACAAGCAAATGCATCACAATTTCCCCAACATTTTTTGGGGGCTTCACTTCAAGAACAACCCGACAAGTTTTTCATGGCACTTAGTAGGAAAAGACTGATTGTGGAAGCTGAATCATCAATGCAAACGATAATGGAGAACTTACAATCTTACAAAATAAAGTTTGCACTTAATTGTGAGGTTTGTATTATATTGAATCTGCAAATTATTGTTCGTATTGAGGATGATATACTTATATAACACCATCAAAATCTTGTCTTCATAAATACTCATTAAAATATTTGTATGATATAGGGGTTTCAGTATCGACTTGGTGACTTCCGAGTGCGAGTAGGCAAAGTTGTTCCAATAAATTCTGAGAACTTGAGGGGAATAGTTATGGAGGTATGCAAATACTTTTAGAGATTTTATTCTCAGTTGAAGCTTTTTATAATGTAGTTAAACGTTTTTAAAAATTTAAAAGAAATAGTTATGTTGTAAAATATTATGTTTTTTTACACTTCATGGAGAGGAATTCAATTATTGTACTTTACCTAATTAAAAAAATAATTGTTTTTATGAGATTGCTTGCCTCATAAGATGTTTTTTTTTTTGTAGATGGAGTATCTTCCGATTTCCTCATGGGAAACATCACATGTGATTATGAGTGAATTCTTCGAGATATTGAAGGAAACTCTTGGGGAAAAATCATTACCAGGTCATTTTGTGCATGTTGAACCAAATTTTTCAGAGTTTGGCCTCTCTGATCAATACACTTCACGGCATACTGTTGTACAATATGCTAGCATCTTGGCTCAAATGTCAACAACGGCTCAATAAGCCCAACCAACAAGAAATTAGAATATTTTTTGACTTTATAAGATTTTTCCATATCTTTATAAATGAGTTCGTTATTTTCATAAATAAATTGGGAATATGCACATCAATAGTAAGCAATCTTGAAGCTACTATATGATTTCAGATCAATGTAATTCCTTTTCCTTTTTAGTGGGTGATATGGAAATTAAATGATTTCTTTTGTTTGAAGAATTGTTCTTTAAGATTATATGGACTTTTAAGCTTTGGAGATTAAACTTTTTTTCTCAAAAAGAAATATGGTATATATGCTAATATTATTTGTAAACGAAAATAAAGCATGTAGATAATTTATTTAGAGAGGAATTTTGTTAGTTCAATTGTTTGGTTACATAAACTTTTATCATGACTCCACATAATCTCATTTTCCATTTATTTCATTTTTTTTTGTGAAAAGCAAATCACCACAAGTATAATGTTTCAAGTTATAAAGCACCATTGTAACCCCGTATTCCTGATCAACCCAAGTATAATGTTACAAGTTATAAAACACTATTGTAACCCCACCCATATTCCTAATCACCACATGTATAATGTTAAAGGCCTTTTCCTAGAGGATAGGTAATATGAAGCTAGACGATGCAAATCTAGCTCACGATCATTTTTGAACTCAAAGTGTATATTTATCAAAACATATAGTAGAAGTTGAAACCAATAAGTATAATATAAGTTTGCACCAAACAACGAGTTCAGTAAGTATTCTATATGATAGAATGTGTAACGATATTTGCCTTCGAATGAGCTTGTATAAAGTGTGGTTATCAATGGTGGTCGTGATAACAAGGGTGTTTGGTGATTGATAACGATAATGGTGATGGTTAGTGATTGTGGATAGAGTGGTAAATTATCTAGACAAGATATTAATACTTTGTTCAACACTTAATGATTAATTAAATGCTTAAATCTTAATGAATTAACATATGCACTTGATGACTTAAGGTCTAAATCATTCAGATTCAAGTTGCAAAATGTTGCAACATCGGTCATTTCACTTTACATGGTGATGAGTATGAGATTTAAAAATATAGGAGACAAATCGATATTGACGAGATAAACTCAGTGTTAGATGTTATTTGGTGAATTGCAAACAATAGCTTGTGTTCTACAAAAGGAAAATCAAATAATTATGTAACACCAAGATATGTACAAGTCTCAAGTTCACAAAAAATTTCATATTCAGAGTTAAATTTCAGGAAGATGCTTCGCGTCATTGTGATGAAAGAAGTGATTAATGGTCGTGGTTGGTGAGTGTGACAATGAATATTATCCACAAAAGAATACATCTTAATGATTCTAAGACTTTGTTCAAGATCTTAATAATTAAAGACATGTTCAGACTAATTAAATGCTTAAATCTTATAATAAAATCTGATAGGTAAAATAGTCTCACTTCCATCTCCCTTTAAAGGAATACAGATTAGTGAGAATAAGAAAACCCCACTGTTAATGAATTAACAGTGGCTGGCTCAGACGTTTATTGTCTTGCCGGTGTTGGTGTTGGTGCAGTCGTTTCTCTAGTTCTAACCATCTGCGAAATAGAATAAAGATGGTCAGATACCAATTTGTATCACCTAGATACCAATTGGATCCAAGTAATAGCACGAAAGAAAGAAAGAAAGAATGGAATTTTCCTAAAGTCTTATAGCCTCTCAAAGAAAAGTAAAGGTGTCCCCCTACCATTCCTTAAGACTCTACTAGACCCGTTCTTGTGTGATGAGACCAACGAACCTAATTCTCTGATACTAAGTTTGTCACGACCCAAAATCCGAGCCGCGACTGGCACCCACACTTAACCTACTATGTGAGCGAACCAACCAATCTAAACCCCAACATTTCAAACATAATACAATGCGAAAGACTTAAACTCATTAATAAAATCAATTCAATAACTATTATTATCCCCAAAATCTGGAAGTCATCATCACAAGAACATCTATCCTCAATTACTAAACTAAGAGTATCTAAGAAAGCAAAAACAAGTAAAAAGCTAGTCCATGCCGGAAGTTCAAGGCATCAAGACTAAAGAAGAAGATCCAGTCCAAGCTAGAAGCATTAGCTCACCTGAATCCGGTGTAATGAAGACTGCTAGAGATGTGGGTTGAGTTGAAGACGACCGGTCCATTTGCTGCAGTCCACAAATACAAAGAAAGAAACATAAGTAGCGGTCAGTACAAACACAAGTTACTGAGTAGGTATCATCGGCCAACTCAAAATATAAAAACAGTATATATCAGTTAATATCATAAATAAAACTATAATACTACATGTAGCAACAACAAGTACTATAATCATCAATAATTACTAGCAAGTTCATCCATGAGGACTCAAGCCTCAATACCATACTCATTTGGGAATTAGGTTCATTAGATGAGTATATTACATATTTCAAGATTCATTATCTTTTATTCCTCTCGTGGCGGGACGGGACACTCCGCTCCATAAAATCCTGGTGTCGGAACGTGACCCACTCGATCCTCATATACTATCCTGGTGCCGGAACGTGGACCCAATCCATATTTTCATCCTGGGGTCAGAACGTGACACTCCGATCCTCATATACTATCCTGGTACGGAACGTGGCAACCCGATCCTCTATTTCATCCTGGTACCGGAAAAGTGACCCGATCCTCTATTTCTATCCTGGTACGAACGTGGCACCGACTCTATTTCTACTGGGTACCGGAACGTGGCACCCGAACCATCTCTAATTTCGTTAATCGCATTCTTTTATTCCAAGGCATCGTTAACAAAGTAGATTAGGGTTCTTTCCAAGATTAGAATTCAATAGCGTCATCATGCGTATATATAAATCAGCAAATTAACATACAATTAAGTATGGTTTCAATACAAATAGAATAATCGCTATAAGAGTTTCTAGTATATATTACCGAAAAACGTGAGGCAAGATAATCATAAGAAGAGTTTAGGATTAAGAGAGTAGAATCGATCCCTCGATTCCGGTCCTTTCTTCTTTTCTCTGATCCTAGTTCATTTCCTTTTTTCTACGTCATCCGTTCTTTTCCCTATTATCTCTATCCTTTTTCAATTATTCCACCTCGTCACCCATTTCTTCTGCTCCTATATCCATCTTCATCCTCTAAGCCCATAGTACCGTCCTTTAGGTCAATGTTTCCTTACTCCAAGATCTTGCATTGCCACGCGTGTTACTCACGCCTATCTCCTATGATTCCCAATACTCTCTTTTTACTTTTGGTACTCTTTGAGGTCCACTCCCCCATTAGCCTACATATCCTTCTTCCCCTCTCTAGACCATCCTAGCTACTCGCATTTTCTAGCCTTTATACCCCTTGACTATCAATGCCATTAGTGACCATGTCATCAGATTCTCTCTAAACCTTCTAATTCTTACCCTCCTTATCCTATCCTTCCTTTCGATCTCTCCTTCCCGCACACCCGTTCTCATTGTGATCAATCTCTGTCCTCACTAGCAACCCTTCACCTCCCGCGTTTGCTATACTTTCCTCCTCGATCTCTGTCTTTGTCATTCTCTTCGATTCTCTCTATCTTTTCTTTCTATTTTATATTTCAACCCTCTTTCTTTAACCCCTAATTAGTATGTAATTAAGTTAAAAGATGACCATAGTAATCCAATAATCACTCAAGGTTACCTCTTTTAACCCCATGAAATTGAGTTATTAATATTAACCCACGAAATTTATAATTATAGCAGGAATAGTCCAAAACGCCCTTAAATTACTTAACAGAAATCCGACCCAGACTGGGATTACGCAACCTGTGACGGCCCGTCGTGCCTGCGACGTCCCGTCCTGCAGGTCCGTCACAGAGTTTAAGACTCAATTCCATTAAAGAATCTGTGACGGTCCGTCACGCTTGTGACGGTCCGTCCTGCCATTCCTCACGAAGTTCAGAGAGTCAATTTCAGCACCCAAATTTCTAATTTCTAAGTGTTTTGAAACGAGACACCCTCGACGGTCGTCGTGCCCATGACGGTCCGTCGTGGGTCCGTCGTCTCAGCCAGTTTTCCAGAAATAAATCTGTACTCAAAATGACTAAACAGGTCGTTACAATAGATACCAATTTACCCATCTTCATCCTCGAACGATCACAAGAAGAAAACAAGGGCGAAAAGGAGTACCTGAATCCGTAAACAGGTGTGGGTATCTTTCTTGCATATCTGCCTCCTTCTCCCAAGTGGCTTCTTCAACTGGTCGATTCTTCCATTGAACTTTGATAGATTTAATCTCCCTCGACCTCAACTTGCGAATTTCTCTATCTAGAATGGCAACAGGCTCCTCCTCCTAAGTCAAATTCTCATCAAGCAGAACCGAATCCCAACGGATGATGTAGTTTCCATCCCCATGGTATCTCTTCAGCATGGACACATGAAATACCGGATGCACTCCGGACAGCCCTGGAGGCAAGGCTAATTCATAAGCCACCTCCCCTACTCGCTTAAGTACTTCAAAGGGTCCAATATACCTTGGACTAAGCTTACCTCTTTTTCCAAACCGCATCACCCCTTTCATGGGTGAAACCTTCAACAAGACTTGTTCACCCTCCATGAACTCCAAGTCTCTAACCTTTCGGTCTGCATACTCTTTTTGCCTACTTTGCGCCGCTAGAAGCTTTTCTTGAATAGATTTCACCTTCTCCATTGAATCCCTCAACAGATCAGTACCCCAAGGTCTAACCTCAAATGCATCAAACCAACCAATGGGAGGCCTACATCTCCTCCCATACAATGCTTCAAATGGAGCCATGTCAATGCTGGAGTGATAGCTATTATTATATGAAAACTCCGCTAAGGGTAAGAAGTTATCCCATGACCACCAAATTCTATCACACATGCACGAAGCATATCCTCCAACACTTGAATCGTTCGCTCAGACTGACCATCAGTCTGAGGGTGAAACGCGTACTAAGGTCCAACCTAGTACCTAATTCCGCATGCAATGTTCTCCCAAACTTAGAAGTAAACTGCGTACCTCTATCTGATATGATGGAAGTGGAACTCCATGCAATCGAACGATTTCGGAGATGTAAATTTTGGCTAACTTCTCTGCATTGTAGGTCACCTTGACCGGAATGAAGTGAGCGGACTTAGTTATCTATCCACAATTACCCAAATGGAATCAAACTTACCCAATGTCTTTGGAAGACCAACCACGAAGTCCATTGCAATTCTCTCCCACTTCCATTCAGGAATGGGCATTCTCTGAAGTGTTTCCTCCGGGCCTCTGGTGTTCATACTTTACTGTTGACAATTTGGACATTTGGCAACAAAATCCACAATGTCACGCTTCATTCTACTCCACCAAAAGTGTTGTTTTAGGTCGCGGTACATCTTGGTTGCACCAGGATGTATAGAGTATCCGGAACTATGAGCCTCTGTAAGAATAGTGTGGATCAAGTCATCAACAGGGGCACACATACCCTTCCCTTAATCCTCAAAACACCTCGTCATCAATTATTGCTTCCTTAGCCTCTCCTCGCAACACCATATCCCGGATTCGACTTAGTTTCTCATCATCAAACTGTTTCTCTTAATCTTGTCAGAAAAGAAGATCTCGCCTCCACACAAGCCAAAAATCCTCCCTTCTCATTTACTTCTAGCCTCATAAAGTCATTAGCCAAGTTTTGGATTTGTCTAGCCAACGGGCATCTAGAAACTTGCACATGAGCTAGACTTCCCATGCTTCCTGCCTTTCTACTTAAGGCGTCTGCCACAACATAGCCTTTCCCGGATGATACAGAATAGTGATATCGTAGTCTTCAGTAGTTCCATCCATCTCCTCTGTCTCAAATTCAAATCCTTCTGAGTAAAGACATACTGTAGGCTACGATGATCCGTATAGACTTCACACTTAACCCCATACAAATAGTGTCTACATTGCTTTAGTGCAAATACTACCGCGGCCAACTCCAAATCATGGGTCGGATAGTACGTTCATGCACCTTTAATGCCTCGACATAAGCATCACATTCTTCTTTGCATTAGCACTGCACCCAACCCGAATAGGATGCATCACAATAAACGATGAAGTTCTTACCCTCTACTGGCAAGGTAAGAATTGGTGCAGTAGTCAACAAGGTCTTGAGTTTCTGAATCTTTCCTCACACTCATCCGACCATACAAATGAACATTCTGCTTAGTCAAGTTTGTTAATTGGGAAGCAATAGAAGAAAATCTCTTGACAAATCGCGGTAGTAGCTAGCTAAACAACAAAGCTCCTTATTTCTGAC
>JAKWIY010001083.1:0-25231 GCA_027704805.1 Solanum corneliomulleri | reverse complement strand
GGTTATTGCGTAAACATATTTTTAATATTATGTTACCTAATGTAATCACTACATTTGTATCTTGATTATTAAAATAATCTTTTTAGTAACGAATCAGTATTTTCTAATTAATTTAAAGAAAATATCAAATTTCGTGACGAAAAAATGAACTATTTTTTATTATCAATAATATATAGTGTACTCATCGAAAGATTAAAAATAGAAAGTTTTCATTTCTATATTTTCTTAATATCAAATATAGTAAAATATTTAACAGAGAAAATTTGGCAAGGAAAACGTTTACATTCAAATTCTAATGAATGTTAAAATTCAAACTACAGAAAAATGAGTAGTTAAAATAAAGAAGAACAACAAAAGAAAATTTCAATAGAAAATGACTTCGTTGATATAGAGGAAGAAAAAAAAAACTAACAAATAAATAAAATTAGAAAAAACAACCTGAAAAAGTATATTGGTTATTTTGTGGGAGTAAGATTTAAAGTTTTCTTTACGGTATTATATTAAGAGGGTAGTATAAAAAATTTATTAAGGTAATTTAAAATATAACATTACAGTAATTAATATTGTATAAAAATGAAAGTTTCTTTCATGATTGTTTTTATTCTTGTGGAGTTAAAAATACGTTTTTAATAAATATTTTCAATATTTCTAATATAACACTACGACAATTGTTATGTATCTAGATATAAAGTTGCTTTCTTGAGTGTCTTTATTGTAATGAAGTTAGGAATTATTCTTTAAGTATTTCTATTTAGCGAAGACAATAATAAAAATATATCAAAAAATTCATCGACAAAGTCTATTACAAACACAATGGTATACATAAGTTGAAGCAAATAGATATGTGAAAGACTTTAAATCGATCTTTACGAATTGATTGATCAATGATTAGTATTTTAACATTTTCAAAGTTTATGGTGTAAATATTACAACACAAAGACAATAACATTGTGGGAAAAAAATACCACTTGTGGATACATATAAAGAGCGATGAGCTTTTTCAAATATATCAACATTTTATATATTTCTCATCTACGAAATGTTTTAACTTATAGTCTAATGCATTTCTCTATTTCCTTGATGCATAGAACTTTTTAGAGTTTCTACTTTATAATTTAGGTTGTAAAGGACATATTTATGTCGTATAACCTTTTGAAAATGATTATAAATTGATATATCACTAAATAAAAAATAGTATAAAGTAAAAAAAACTCATGTCTTTTGTGGCTAACTACATCATATCCAAGAAGTTTCTTCTATTACAAAAATCTCGAATTTTTCATTACTCTTGAATACGCTCCTTGATTGCCAATATATTACAAATGACATATTACTTTGGGGGAGGGATTTATTTGAGAGGGATTTTGTATGTATTTGAGAAAAAATAGATATATTTGAGAGGAAATAGGGATGCATAAGAAAGAGTATTATAATCACTAAGTTGTAGATTTATGTAGTTTTTCAGCAATATGTAAAAATTATATTGGGTACGTATCACGGGCCTTAAATTATCTACTACGTATAGGTATGTCTATCTACATTCTGGAACAAACTTATATCCTAATTTTAAAAATTATAGTTTTAAATGTTTTGAAGAAACTTTTAAAAAAGGAAATACTTTTAAAGGCATTTTTGACCATAGATTTCAAATCAGAGATGGAAAATTTCTCCTTAAAAAGCTTTGGAATATCTCTACCTATTATTATGCTATATTATGTGCAGATATGTCTATATACATTTTATTAAAAAAAAATTATACCCCAATTTTAAACATTATTCAGCCATTCTTAGCATTTAGACCATTTTTTTAACATTTCAAAGATTTTTAAAGAGATATTTCAAACTCTGATTTGAAATCTTTAGTCAAACATATCTTTGAAAACATTTCCTTTTCTAAAATTTTCTCCAAAATAGATAAAACTCGTTGGCCATGAAATCAAGCACTATTATGCACTTCTCAACAAATTCTTAGGATATTTGAGAACATTTTATGAAATATTTTATATATGGTAAAATATATCTTTGAAAATATTCCCATTTTTAGAATCTGGTTCAAACAACATATAATCTTCTATCAAAATTTTAAGCATGCTAAAGCTTGAAGGAGAATCAGGTTCAAGTGAAAAAAATTTGTCTATTGTTTCATCTGAAGATGATGAAGCATGGCAGAATTTTGGCCCAATGAACAGGTATGTAGTCAAAAGAACTCAGGACTTCGTTCCTTCAAATTTAAATGCCTTTTTTGGGGGGCCATTAAAGAGCCTTGTAAAAGTTACAGGGAGTAAAGTCTCTCTGATCGTTAAATAATTTTTGGTATTCGATCTTGATATTTTACACGAAGTTTTTTCATAACATTAAATATGCTCTCAGCATGTTTTTCCTACCCCTAAGAAACAAAGGGATATAGAAGTACCGTAGGAATAATTTGAGAGTCTACTGCTAGGAATCCATGAGCATTCAGACACTTTAAGATGATAACTTACACATGTATAGGTTTGGTTATGGAAGCTATGGAAGTACCAAATTTCAAAACCTATGCATTTTCCAAGTCCAGGACTTATCACTAGATCGAGAGAAAAATGCAAAGGTTTATGCAATTTGGTACTTCCATATCTTCCATAACAATACGGCTTCAGGTGTAAAATCCTCATCTTAGGAAGTTTCTGTATGCTGATAGATTTCCTAGTAGTAGCCACTCCAACCATTCCTACAATATTTCTATATTCCTCGACTGTTTGAGTACAGAAAATAGGTGGAGAGCATCTTGAATATATGAACAACTTCATGTTAAATATTAATATAAAGTACCAAAAATGATGGAACTATTGCAGAGGCTTTATTTCCTCTCAGTTTTAGAAGGCTCTTCAATTGCCCCACAATAATGGCACTCTAGTTTGATGGAACGAAGTCTTGAGTTCTTGTGACTGAAGACTTGTTCTTTCGGTAAACAATTTCCCTTCTTCATCCTATTCCCCTTAAACAATAGACCAATTTTTCCAACTTGAACCTTGTTGCCCTTCAAGCTTTAGTATGCTTAAAATTTGGATAGAATGTCATATGTTGTTTGAATTATATTTAAAAAAATAAATATTTTTCAAAGCTATATTTGACCATAGATTGTGAAGAAACATCATAAAAAGGTTCTCATTCTTCTTCTCCTCCTCCTCCTCCTCCTCCTCCTTAACCCCCTCATACTACTACTACTTCTACTCCTCATCCTCCTCCTTCTTTTTTTCTATTTCATTGATCGCTTTCTTGCCTAGCTTGACCTTCTCCTTCTTCTCCTCCTCCTATCCTACTCCTTCTCCTTTACCTTCGCCTTCTTCTTCTCTTATCCTTCTCCTCCTCCTCCTCCTTGTTTTCTTCTTCTCCTTCTCTCCTTCTCCTTCTCTTTGTCCTTCTCCTTCTCCTTCTCCTTCTCCTTGTCCTTCCCCTTCTCCTTCTTCTTCTCGTTCTCCTTCTCCTTCTTCTTCTTCTTCATCATCTTGAATTGGGTTTCTTTTAGGGGATTAAAAATAATGACTTAAGATGACTTAATTAAGAGTAAGTATTTATATAGTTGGTATAAACTAGGGTAAAACATGTCAAATAATAACTAATTTATTTATGAAAATTCTACAAAGCCCCAAATTAAACGCTTGAAACCAACATTATGTCTCAACAATGAGAACACGCCCATGGACCTTGAGTGGACCCACAAAGAATGCTGGTCAAGCATGAGTGGTGGTCTGTAACATTGTTTTTAGGACCCTGAACCACGACACCTCACCCAACGGTGTGGGTTGTTCCTTTCGTGCATCATTGAATATGAGGAAAAATTTAGGGTCCTCCTTAAGGACTCTTGGTTGATCCTCGGGGGATCGTACCTTGACATTCTAACTCGAAACCCTTCATTTAAAGTACGGGGAGTGATTACTTAACTCTCACTTCAAACTCTAGTTTAGCCTACTAGTTTCGGGGGTGTTAAACCAAAACTATTAACCAATGATAATTACTCAAGATTCCAAGTTCTAACAATGGAATTATAGATAAGGGGAGAGATTATCTTACCTATAGCACTAGAAATTGTGGAAAATAGTCAAGAACTACTCTGGTTCACCTCTTAGCTCTCAAGAACGTAATTTTCCAGTAAATAAGTATTTTGTGGTTTTTCCAAGAGTTAACTAAGACTTTCCCGCCATAGCGGCCCACGTTCTGTGGGAAGTTACCTCGCTCTGGCATCTTGCACGGAGGAAGACGATTGTACTTTGAGTTCCGAGCTCCTATTTCATGACACACCTTAAAACAAGATGTTCAAACACTACCTTTCCATGATAAGATTAATTTCGGAAATTTTACTTGCCGAGATTTGATTTCGTAAAGTCGTACATGCTCCTTAAAGTCTTGAATCCACTCATTTTATCAAATTCATATTCAAACCCCCAGTCTATTAACAATGTTTCCAAGACCTCACCAGTCTTTCATCCAAGTCTAGCATAGGCTAGAAATTTCCAAGTCACTACTCAAAAGCTTTCTGGCATAAATTCCTTTCCCATTCGCTTTTCCATAATGACAGGACAAGTAATTACATATACTTGGTGAGGCAAACCCATTTATCTTTGATGATTCCCATATGAAAATGAGTCCAACATTCCTATAAATTGTATATGGCTAGACGACGTTAAGCCTAGCTTTGTAGCACAAGAATTTAATGTTCCCCTTATTTACTTAAGGGGTTTCTTTTCTGGTGACCCTTCCACCGCCCAACAAGAATCTAGGCTTGTTGGTAAAGTGTGCATCAGTCATTGTTTCTTTCTTGTATTGAACCACAAAGTTGATGATAATCTCATCTATAATTCCCATCTTTACATGGACATATTCTTTGACATGCCTTTCTTTGAAAAGAAAAAGCTCAAAACAAAATTGGTGACCATTTTGAGTATGCCAGATGCTTTACCCGGAGCTTTTCTTCAAAACATCCTCAGGAAGAGACACTCTCTTTACGATATTCTTGCTAAAGAAAGTTCATATCACATAGTTAAGGAGTATTTCCAAAGGATATTGGGTGGATATTTTAAAAAACTTTTAAGGACAACTGACTATCTTAGTTCTCATCATTTTTTAATTTTTTTCTCGAACTTTTCTTTTTGGTATGTTCCATAAAAATGTATTTTTTTAATTTTTTGGAATGACTGTATATGTTGCCGAAGACTTCAGCTGAAGTAAAGCTAACAAAAGTACTAATGGGAAAAGGAAGAACGAGTTAGGCAAGATCTAGATTACGTGGTGTCTCAAAATAGTGCCAATGCTCATCAAGATTCTACAATAAGGAATGTGTCTATTTGGCAACCTTTCCACTGCAATATCTTCTAAAGCATCTTGTTCAAATAAGCACTTACTAAACATGGGAATTATTGGTTGATAAATTTATAGCTCAACAACAAAATTCATTTCCGATCCTATTTAGTCACAAATTAATATAAATTTTGTTATCTACAAACAATCTGCCAAAGGTTAATGACGAAGTTCGTTGCTTCGAACTATATACTATGGAGACACTAGCATAACCTAGAAGTCACGAGTACAAAGGTGTCGATTGTGAACAAGTACAAGTCCTGTTAGTGGAACACAACAAGACGTCTCAATGGAAAAGAATAGCTAACATATATAGAAGGAGAAAGGATGATGAAAAATCTTCAGTATCTTAATCATGCTGAGACACAGTGTAATCTATAACTTGTCCGACTCGCTCTATCTTCTTACCTCTACCCTTTCCATTAGTCCATTCACTATTTCTACTTCTCCTAAAGTCTTTTCCCATAGAATTGGAAAACTTTGCCTTCTTTTATTTGATATGGTTGTTATCACGTCTTTTCTATAATATTTGGGGAGGTTGTTTCTTAGGTTTCTGACATTCACTCCATTACTTCTTAATTAAGGGAGTCTTTAATATCATTTCCACAGAGCGAATTAGTTGATTTTTTGCTAAAGTCAAAATATTAATGAATCAACCTTTGGCTTCTTGTGCGTATATTTATCTCTACTTTTCATAATCTAGTGTCTAGAAATTTTACCTTGTTATCATTACCAAACAATCTATCCAAGCATTCTTTTATTTTCTTGTAGTCTTTAATTCTTTGAAACTGCAATTTGTTCACTTCCAATATATTTTTTCTTATGGTGATTCCAAATTTTTTGGTGATGTAAGATATATAATTCTCTTTAAAATAGTTGTTGACACAACAACAAAACAAATCCCCTTTTTGATCGTGGACTTCATGATTTTCTTTTCCTTAAGATTTTTGAATTGCGGTTTGGTGAGATTAGTTTGTAACGAATTCATTTCATTATCCTCTTTCACTGCTTCCTTCCTAAAGATAAAGGGCCTCAAAGTATTTTAATATTCACACAACTTATAATCGGTAATTTTCATTATTAAAAACAGCATGAGTTATCCATGAATTTTTTTTTCTTAAATCCATGTCTTCACTCAAAGGTCCATTCAAAAAATCAGTTCTAAATCCCACCTTATATGTTTTTGAAAAAAGAAATGCAAGAAAATACAATGGAAGAAAAGATGAAGGATAAATTATGTAATCCACTACAGAACTTTATACTATTTACTAACAAAATATATGTATTGCATACAAAAAAACAAATTGAAGTAGATGTCACCTCCTAAATAGTAGGTATCGAAGTTAATTGAATTAATGCAAAAAAAATATTTATAGTTCTTAATCAAAGATTCAACATACATAAAAATATTCCAAGGTCTTCAATCTTGAACCTTATGTGTATAACTCTTAAGCTTTTACATTATTGCCTTGAATACACATCAAGAAATCTTGAAGAGTGTTTATGAGCTCTTTGATGTTGTTGAGTAAACTAAAGGAGAGCAGGCCATATGAAGTTAGGATATAGTCTTGGGTTTTTGTTTTACACCAATTCAGTTGGTGGACTCACCACATTATCTTTGTCTGGACAAAACAATAAAGGAAGTGGTTTTCTAGGACTCTTGTTGTTAATCACTGTTTTACGCAAGAAACTTTTCTATCTACGATACGATAGGGTCTGCAAAAAGACAAACACCAAATATGTTATACTCCATATGTCAGTCTTAGAACTCATGATGTATACAGTTGCACGTCATGTGTAAAAATCTTATAATGTTTTTCACCAAGACAATGTATTATTTGTTTAATTGATTATGTTGATATTATTTGTATGTACTAATTTGTAAATATCTTACCATAATTGTGTCACCTATGTTAACCACAAAAACATTTAACATTGATGAATGGAGTACAATTCGTTGTCCACACAATCCTGAAGTCCTTAATTGAATTCAGTCGTAAGGCATAAAACATTGAATTCAATAAATAGTCATGATTTTAAAAATTGTTTTATTAAAAATAATTATGAATCATTAAACTTTAAAATGGACGGATGTCATTAAATTAAATATGTACTGAATCAACTGGAGACAATCAACTGGAGAGATTAGTGTACTAGAGAGAAGCCTCTTCGGTTTACTTAACCATATTCTCCTTTACTAACGGTCAAATTTTCTCATTTATAATTTCACATGTGTAGCGGATGAAAGCACCACGTGGACTTCATTCGTTGTTCTTTTAATGCTTTTTTTGTCGATTTTAAGAAAAAATCGTAAATTAAGTATTATGGAACATTTGACTTTTTTTTTTGTGATTTCTTTGTTTTAATTTGTTTACTTTCTTTTTAAGGTTCTTTTTTATATATATATTTAAAAATTACATACAAATTTATAAATTACACAAATTAAAAGATTATAAAAAAGTTATTTAATTTTAAGAATTTTATCAGTTTGTTACTTAAATTAAGGCAAAAATAATAATATGTATTATTTGAAAAGATAATGCAAGTAATAATTAGCAATTTAAATTAAAAAGATCGATTGAATTTTGAAATTCTCTTAGTGTCACATAAATTGAGAAAAAGAGAGTAACATATATTATTTAAAAGTTACATAAACGATATTGTAAATCATAAAAATTAAAAATTTAAGATTTCTAAAGTCATGAACATTTGGTTGACTTTAAAAATTATATCGACGTTGTATAAATTATGATAAAGAAAGTGACATATATTATTTGAGAGCAACACATTATTTATAATATGAATCACAATAGTTAGCAAATTGAAATATTTAAAAATTGAAATAATTCTCCAAATTTTATCTGTTCCGCATAATTAAGAGAAAAAAAAATATGTTGGACCCGTGTTAGCACGGGCTCGTATATCTAGTATATCCGATAAAGGTAATATTTTCGACAAACGTAGTCAAATGTCATCCTAATGTGTGCAAAGTATGTTTTACTTTTTCGATTTATTTTTACTTGTTCAATTTGAATTTCACAGCCCTCTTAAGAAAAATATAACTCTTTCTATTTCAAGTTAATTGAATATTGAGACATTTTGTATATTTTAAATTAATTTAACTATTAAATTTTCAGCACAATTTTTTCAATTTTATCATTTATGAGATAGTATTGAAAATTAATTATTATAATAAATATTTTGTTATGTTAATCATAAATTTGACAATAATTAATAAGGATAAAAATGACAGATGAGAAGCAATGTTTAATTTACGTCTTAACTTGTTTTTCTTAAAGCGTGTGAAACAATTTAACAATTCAATTAATTTGAAATGCAGAGAGAATAATATATATGTATTTTATCACAATATTTATATTAATTGATATATAATATATAATTTTATATTATAGAAAATAATTTGAGAATGATTAATTAAAACACCGTTAAGACATTCAAAACACATTTTTTTCTTGATATGTGTTATGTATAAAAAAACAAATAAAATTAAAAGAAAGGAGGATTGTTTATTGAGAATTATATTTCAAAGAAAACAGCTCAACATTAAATTGCGTATCTCAGCGAGCCAGCAAAGTTGTTACTCCCTTTTCAGATTCATTAATATTCAATGAAGTTCATACTCTATAATTTATTTTGGTAATCTTTTTTATTATTTTATAATTTTGTAAAGTCAATTGCTATTATGTCTCCCTTCGTGAAACCATTTACATAATTTGGCGTGATTATTAATAAATGTGAACATAGTAACAATGCAATTATGATAATTTGCATATGTGATAATTATAGGTAAGAGTGTTAAAAATAAATCCAAATATATATTATTCGTTCAATTTGTCTATAATTTAAAGAGTTGGGCATCCATCAAAGAGCCGTTGGGCCAATCAAATCATTTATTCATTAGGGGTTCTATGTTACTTTTATATAAATTCATTTTATTTTCTACACACACGCACGAGACATAAAAAGATATATATATATATATATATATATATATATATATATATATAATATATATATATATATTATATATATATATATATAATATATATATATATACATATATACATATATATATATATACATATATATATATATATATATAATATATATATATATACATATATATGTATATATATATATATACATATATATATATATATATATGTATATATATATATATATATGTATATATATATATATATTCTGTAACGACGTTAATGGGTGCTCGAGCACTTGGCAGACTCCATGTGAGGCCCCCCCTAGGATCATGATAAATTGTAGGTTGAATCTCAACTCATTCAAGTCTAACCCATCTTAAGAGAATCCACAATTGTGCCCAATTCAATCTCTATTTTCAACCCGTTTAAATTTTTTACTAAGATATATTCTTATGTTAAAGATATGAATTGTTATCTATTAAACATTTTTAGGATTTGTCTATCCATTTATTACATTCTTTTAGAAAAATCTTGAAAGAAAATTCGAATTGTAATTATAAAAGTTAAATATCATCATTTTAAAATTATTGAGATTAATTGTATCAAATTGAGCGTGTCAAGACCTAGCCCACTTTTAGCCCATTTGAACCCAACTCACTTAGGCGAAAGTAAAAATGTAAAGGTCAAGACCCCAATTGGATTTCTATCTCAACCCATTTTAATATCTCTAACTTCAACCCAACCCATCTATTTGACACCCTTAGTTTCGGGATTCAATAAGTCAGGTTTAGTATCATGGACCTAGTAGCTAGATTAGAAGTAAAGATAAAATGATTATTCTCTTTCTTCTACAAGTGAGAGTTAGCACTTAGCAGGCCGCACACCATAAACATGTGTTTCACCTGCGTGCTAACTATATTCATTTCAAGGAGTATTTCTTTTGCAGCAACATTGTGATCATGTGGAACACATTGGTCATTTCTTCACTGCAAACTTTTTTTCTATCTTTAGTGATTTGATAAATTGGTGATTACAGTTCTTTCAATTTCAAAATTCATAAGTTTAGGATAGAAAATCGTAATCAGTGTTTTCAAGAATATTTTTGGGGCGAATTTCGGGACAGGGCGCATCAAAAACGCTTCGAGGCGTAAATTAAAGACATAGATTCATAAAATATAAGTCCTAAAATTTGAATCGTAAGCCCCAGCATAAAATGTATGTCCTGAGTGTAAAAACGTATGACGGGGCCTTCTTAGATTTTTTGTAAAATTTTTTTTACATCATATTTTTTGTAATGATATTTCTCAAATTGTAATTATAATATTTTTTTTTCATTATTGACTATTATACTTATCTCAAATAAAATCATAAATCATTGAAAGTTTTACTTTTGCTTATTGTTTTAGTAATAAAACTACAAAATTGAGTATACATGATACTACACCGCGTAGATCTTGAGACTTACAGTTCGTGTCTCGGAGCTTAAGCCTCACCTTGTACTGTATAAAACGCCTTGCCTTAAGCCCAAACCTTTTAAAGCACCGATCATGGCTTTTATAAATTAATTTGATATAGTTTGATATTCTTAAATTTGATTTTAATATTTTGTGGTATGATAAATTCATAATTATGATTTATTTCAATTTAAAATTTTCAACTTGTATATACTCGAATAGAAAATTATAACTTTTAAAAATTATATATATGTACTCGAATAAAAAATTATGAGTTTTAAATATTAACTCGATGTAGTTTAATATTTTAAAGTTTTATTTCAATATGTAGTAGTGAGGTAAAGATATTAAATCAAAATTAAAAGACTAGATGAATTGAGATACAAATATTATTAGTTAAATTAAAAAGATGCTATATAAAGTGAGATAGAAATAAATATTAAACATGTTTTACACTACTTTTCATATCATTATCTATGGGTAGCTTAAATATGGCTATTCTCCTTTTTGAATATTTAAATTAGAAGTATATATGATTAAAAGTGCAACAAATTGAAAATTAAAATATGTAACCAATTTGTAAATAAGGGAAAAAATTTCCTAAGTACAAAACTTCTTTATCATATTCTAGAAAATTTTCTATCATTTGAAAGAATTATAAAAATCTCAATTCTCTCATATTTCGGATACATCACTTTACGTGATATATCAGTCATATATATCTTTACACTATGTACCAATTAGATAAACTACTGCACGCGATGTGTCAGTCAGATACAGCATTGTACGTGATGTGTCGAGATGTTATACATCAGTTTACTTGATGTGTATCAATCGGATACATCACTATACATATGTGATGTATCCGTCGGATACATCACAATACGTGATTTATCAGGACGTTGAGTGAAATATCCGAAACAAAGACGTGATGTATCAAGACATTGAGTGATGTATCCGAAATTAAGACGTGATTTATCGGGACAATTTGAGATGCATGCAGATTTCACCAAATTTAAGAGATTTTTATAATTTAGAAAAAAATAAGAATTAATAAGATGTAGTTAGTTATTACATTATGAAATTTATGTAATATTCCTTAATTTCATTGAAAATATCAATTAACAACGATACCTCTAGAAATATGGTGGAAAAATGTAAAAGATATTGGGCCTCTTTTTTTTTTTTTTTTTTTGGTCTTCATATCGTGGGACACATTGCACATATCCTATAATTTATTTATTTTTTATTCTTGTTTTCACTTTAATTTGTTTTACTTCAAATATTTTTAAATCATCGTACCTCTCTATTTCGACAATGTAAAGATATAATATTAAGAACAAAGTAATAAAATTAGTATTCAAAAAATATTTAAAAGAACTAAAATGTGAGGCATGTAATAGCTATTTTTCTTTTATTTTGGCCTAACATCAATTATCTTAAAAAGAGAATAAGAATTTATTATAATTAGTTAAATTATTTGTATACCTTAAAATTTTACGATTATATAGAGTTAGTTACACATGGCCTGAGAAAATTAACGATTAATAAAACCACGCTTTACAGTTGACTATGGATCATAAGAAAAAATTAATACCCAGTGAACATTTGACTAATTAATGTTCTCACCACTTAGGTTGAGTAAACTGATCTCCCAAGCAAAGTTAACTGATAATAATAATTTATTAAAGCAAAGTTCACTGATAATTATAATTAATTAAGGTTGAGTAAATTGATTTGCCAAGCAAAGTTTATCTAGTGATAATTATCTTAGTTTCAATTAATTAAGGCTGTTAAATTTATTCTTCCAACAACAATATATCAAATGTGAGGACGGTTTACCACTTGCACCCTTCTGATATTATTTATTATATTTTATTCGACGAAGTACATATATTTTATTCGACCTCCAGTCTTTTTAAATATAATGTAGCATATGGTAGGATAAAATATCCACATATAATCTAGAGATATATGCATTTGACAAATGAAATTATTTTTAAAATAAGAACTTTTCGAAAAGAAAAATGATATATAGATTTTTGATGTAGATGATAAAATTCAATGCTACTTGTTGAAAAAAAAATCATTATGTATCACGAGATTATTGTGTTAACTTCTGCTAATGAAAAAATTAATCTTATTATTCACTTTATTTTATTGAATAACTATAACATATATGTTGGATAGAAAATGATGAAGCAAATGTATTTTTTCCAGCTTCACCCACTTAAATGATGTATAGTAGGATAAATAATTCAACATATTGTAATGTTTCATTTCTTGTGAATTTATTTTTGATTCAATATATATACAAAAGATTCCAAGGCCTTCAATCTTGAACTCCATAAGCATAGCTATTAAACTTTTGTATTATTGTCCACATCGAGTAAGCCCTAAGAGTGCCTGTATCAGCTCTATGATGCTTTCCATTAAGCTCAAGGAGAGCAGGCCATATGAAGTTGCGATATAATCGAGGATTGTTGTAGTCCAATACTTCAGTTGGTAGACTCACCAACTTATCTTTATCTGGACAAACAAAAAAGAAACAAGTGATTTTCTAGAAGTCTTATTTGTAACCACTGCTCTATGCAAGCAACTTTTGTATCTTCTATTCGATAGCGTCTGCAAAAGTCCTTATATATTGTACGTCTAACAATTCATGATGTATCTCATTGCGCGTCATGTGAATAGATCTTATAATATTTGTCACTTAACAATGTATTGTTTGTCTATTTTACTCTATTTATATCATTTGTATACATAATGCATTAGCTTATTATATAGTTCTGGTGTGTGAATTTTCTAACCATAAATGTGTTACCTATGTTTATTACAAAAGCATTGAAATTTGGACGGATGAAGTACCATTTGTTGTCTACAAATACCTAAAGTCCGCTTACACAATTTTGATGGAGAACAATTAATGATATTGGATCATAAAGCTAATAGTTGAGTCTCAGTATGGATTCATTATCTTTGGGAAACTCTTTGAAGAGGCTCTTTTGTACACATAAGCTCATCCCTAATAGTTCCATGATCCTAAGAGATAGTGTGCTCATGGAATTGCAATATTCTTGATAAACAATCCTGTGTAATTAAAGGCAGAAAAGGTTAATTCATTTACATAATAAAAAAATAGAAAAATAGATAATCTTTTATTTTAATTTATTTGCCTGTTTCGAATTGACATGAAGTTTAAGAAAGTAAAGAAAGACTTTTGAATCCAATAATCTGAGATAAAAAAAGTATGTAAAATGTACAAGAATATCATTTAATTTAGTGTTCTTAAACATGTAATTCCAAAAAATAAAATATTATGTTTCTTTGAGACATACCAGAAAGAAAAGAATGACAAACAAATTGATAGAGACAAGTACTAAGATAGTCAATTGTCCTTACCCGAGATTTTTAAAACTCACTAATGTCCTTTGAAATTGCTGTTCAACTATATTAGATGAGTCTTGTTTAGTAGAGTATTTTAAATATAGTGTATCTTTCCAAGGTACCTTCGAAAAAAACCTTGTGGTAAAGCTACTGGCATGACTACAATGCTCACAAATTTTCCTACGAGACACGGTGTAATTTCCCCTTTTTGAAGAATCTTCATCAGCATCTAGACTATGCTGAGAGACAGTGTAATCTATATCTTCTTTAACTCACTCTCCTTTATCCATCAATCCTTACGCTAGCTCTGCTTATGCTTGAGTCTTTTCCCACACACTTTGAGACCTTGCTTTTTTTTCTTTTTTTACAGCTTTATTATCACATATCACTTCTATAATAATTGTTGGAGGTTGTATCTTAGGATTCTAAACACTCAATCAATTTGCTCTTAAGGGAGTGTTCAATGTCATATCCAAAGAATGCATAATCTTTCAATGAATAAATCTTTAGCTGCTTCCATTTATATATATCTCTAACTGTAAGACTCTGTTATTTGAAAGAGCAGGAATTAGAAAGAATCATATTTGGAAAGAACGAAAAATATCAAAATTTATCAAGTATGTTAAGTATGAGTTAATTTTAAACGATCATAACTACTTCTACATAATGAGTTAGGGGAGCTACAAGGTATTAAATGAAAGGTAATTGAATTATCCTTCAAACGCCACTGAATTTGCTAATTTTGAGTTTGTTCGAGGGAGATATGCCCGTTTGAGGTCACGATGTCTAGATAAGGAAAGTCAATCAAATTTAAGAGAGGTATTTTGGTATTTTCATTACCCAATTAATTTATTTCATTTTTAGTAATCTATTTGGGTTCTAAACTAATTTAGTTATATTTATGCAATTATGAATTATGTTAGTTCATTGAGAAAAGAGAAAACGGGAGAAAAGTCAAGGTGTTTTTGGAGATTTCATACGGAATTAAAGACGTTTCGCCAGGCCTTAATCTCTAAAGAAGTATGTGAGACTTTCATAACGTTGGGTTTGTTCACCCACACGCAAATCATGTTTAGTTAAGGGAAATTCATTCTAGAAAGTTAAAAGTTTGATGATCTAAAATTGTGTTCTTGAAATTGGCTTTTGTTCTTAAGATATGATGGAATTTGTTGAGTTCATGATGGAATCATGTCCATTATAGAGTATTTTAGGAGTATAATCTTGTATACATGTACTGGGTATCTTAATCGAATGAGGAATTGAGAAAAAGAATCGAATTCAGGCGAATAAGGCTTAGAAAATGAAGAAGGAAACAGTTTGGCAGAAATTGGGTGCGACACAGACTTGTTCCTCAAAAATAAAACTTTTTTCTCTGCGTCGCAGAGACGTCCCAGACCACTCTCCCTCAAAACTTATTTCGCGAACCACTATTGAAATGCATCTCCGTGTTGCGAACTTGCTTCCAGACTATGATTTCTTGATCTATTCTCATGTTTTACGATCTAAAATCACTCCTAAGCATCCTGAGACCTTTCCTATCACAAATCACAATCTTGAATTCATAAATCAAATTGAAGGTAGATTCTCAAGTAAAGTCTAGAAGGTTCATCAAGTCATTTTTAAGAAGACTTTTACAATTCATTTAAACTTTTTTCGATACTTATGCATTCAAATTGAGAAAGAGTAGAGCCAAGTTCATTTTCATTAAAATGTTATATGGGAACTATGTATTTCAAAAGAGTAAATTGTTTCATTAAATTTTTTAATGATCTATCTCATGTTTTACTAACTAAAATCACTCCTAAGCATCCTTAGATCTTTCCTTTCACAAATCACAATCTTGAATTCATAAATCAAATTCAAGGTAGAGTGAAGATTAAAGTCTAGAGGGTTCTTCAAGTCATTTTTAAGAAGAGATTTACAATTCATTTAAACTTGTTTCAATACTTAAGCATTGAGATTGAGAAAGAGTAAAGCCAAGTTTATTTTCATTAAAATGTTATATGGGAACTATGTATTCCAAAAGAGTAAATTTTTACACAATTAAGATGAAAGGCAACACTGATTGCCAAATGAGTTTTCACGAGTAGTTTTGAGTTCCATCTCTCTTAAGAGTTCTTAAGAGATAAGTTTTTGAGTAATAATATCAAACCATTGATAAAGAGTTATGTTTATAGACATATGAGTTGAGTATATTTTGGTAGTAGTATTGAAAACCAATATGGGGAAACAGTTCATAATAACTAAAGTCTCCATAAACTATTTAGACAATGTGGATGGAAAGAGTCATACCTTTTAGATGATTTCTTAATGATTTTAGCATAGACTAGTGGATCCACTTATTTGAGGTGTTCTATATCCTGAGAATTATAGGACAGTTTTGGCAGCGTGGGCAAGACGGTGTATCATCACATAACTTGTTGTGATGGTTGTAGGTTAGATAAAACTCCCACATAATCATATTACTTTATTATATATATATATATATATATATATATATATATATATATATAATAAGTTGAGTTGCTACTTAATGTTTAAATATTTTATATAAACTGTATATTTAATGTTGTTTATTTTTGCATTAAGTTGAGTAAAGCTCAGGTAAGTATTTCTTTCAGATTTTAGTCAATGTACTGATGCCATTTGACCTGCATCGCTTTATGATGCAAATAGAGGTAACTGGTATAAGAATCCAGCGCTTCGTGATCCAGTTGAGCATTTTAGAGACATTTGGTGAGCCTCCTTGCTTTCTGGAGGATCCCTTTTATTATTTCCGTGTCATTTTAGTATTTAGGATGATAAGGGGTCTTTTCCCAATATCCCTCATAATATAGAGGTTTGATAGCCAGATAACTATAGTCTTTAGTCTTTGCATGTCAATTGTTTTGTTATATGACAAAACTTACCACTTTTGGTAGTTGAATGTTTATTTTCTAATACATTCTAAGTTATTAATAGATAGTTGAGTAAAGTTGCATTTGTTTTCTTTTATTATTGCTTAAAGTTATTCCGCTGAGAGTCTAGCCAGGTAAAGGCCAGGTAAAGGGTTCTCTTTGGGCTTACAATGGTTCTCGAGTGTCAGTACCGCCCAGGGTGAAAGCTTGGGGAATGAAAAAGTTAGTATGAGAGAACATAGTTTATAAGTCAAAGGGAATCTATAAAGCCATGTGTATAGATTCCTAGTTATCGGTGTGAAGTATTTCACATCTAAAATTAGGATGCTGCAACATTTAGGAACTATCTCACTCTTTTATATTTATTTCTTGTGATAGAGTTTATCTCTAAAAAAATTACTTCTAATTCGTGTGTAACCGTGTCTTTGATCATGCCTCCAAGAAAAGCTGTTAGCGGTCATTCTTATAAGAGGAATTTCGAGGAACAAGGGGTACTTAATGCATTTGTGCAACCCTAAGGAGAGGTTGCCAATGCCGAGTGTCGGGAAGCTATCCGGATGTTGTGTCAAAGTTAGACCAATCAAATCGGACAGAGACAGAATCGAAAGAAAGTGGCTGATACTTCTAGGATCCATGAGTTCTTAATGATGAAAACTGCAAACATTACTGGTTCAAGTGTCATTCAGGATCTAGAAAACTTTGTAGAGGAACTACAAAAAAGTGTTTGAGGCTATGCAAGTTGTTGATGTTGAGAGAGTGGAACTAGATGAATATCAACTAAAGAGTCTTTATAAAATCTAGTTTGACCAATGGAAGAAGGGTAAAGCTGAGGGTACATCGATCTTAAGTGGGGTTTTGGAGTGCTTTCTTGGAGTGTTTCTTTCCCCGAGAATTGGGAGAAGCAAAAGGATAAGACTTCCTCACTCTTAAGCAGGAATCAATGAGTGTTCATGAGTATTGTCTGGAGTTCATTCAATTTCCCCACTATGCTCCCAAGATGGTTGCTAACATGAGAAGCAGGATGAGTTTGTTCATTGCTGGGTTGTCAGATCTTAATGTATGGAAGACAAGGAAACTATGTTGATCGGATATATGGACATAGCAAGGTTGATGATCCATGTCTAACAAGTTGAGGAGGAAAATCTCAGGGTAGAGACAAATTAAGAAACTAGAAAACTAAGACGATAAATGAGTCCGGGTAGCAAAAGAACAATGTGAATCGGTCTTTTTTCCAACAGAAACATAAGGGTCCTGCTCCATCATCTACTAGTGCACCTGCACCAAAGAATAAATAGTTCACAAAATTTCACAGTTTGACCTTCAAAGTCTGAAAAATAGTGTGGAACAAGGAGGTAATTAGGCTCTTACATGTGCTAAGTGTGGTAGGAACCACCAGGTACTTGTCATGATAGCTCCACTGGTTGTTTCAAGTGCGGTCAAGAGGGTTAATTCGTGAAAGAGTACCCTAAGAACATGCAAGGCAATGGGAATTGGGGCAATAAATCTTAATCTTCTTAAGTTCCTCCACCAGATAGAGCTCTACTTAGAGGAGCTACTTCTGGGATCGGAAGAGGGACAACCCGTCTATATGCGATCACTAGTCTCTAAGAGCATGAGAATTCTCCAAACTTGTCACTAGTATGATCAAAGTCTTTACTTATGATGTTTATGCTTTTCTAGACCCATGAGTGGGTCTATGTTTTGTGACTCCTTATGTTGTGATGAATTTTGATATTCTTCCAGAGAAAATTCTTGATCCCTTAAGTGTTTACACACATATTGGTGAGTATATTCTAGCTGAGAGAGTCTATCATGATTGTACAATTTGTATAAATCATAAGAGCAACATGGATGGTTTAGTTGAGTTAGACATGGTAGAGTTTGATGTCATTTTAGTTATGGACTAACTTCATGCATGTCATGCCTCAGTTATATGTAGATATTGAGTTATTATGTTTCAGTTTCATAATGAGCAAATTGTTGAGTGAAGCTGTACTTCAGCAGTGCATAAGCATCGTTTTATTTTGCACCTGAAGGAGAGAATGTTAGTCTCCAAGTTTTTGTTTATCACTAAGCCTGAGTTAATGATTCTATCATTAAGACGCTTTCTATTTAGATAACTTTGATCGCGAGTAAGTTTCTAGAGTCATTCTATATGATCTTCTTGGAGTCCCTCTTTAGTGAGAATAGACTTCGATATGGATATTCTTCCCGATACTCCTACTATCTCCATTCTTCCATATAGAATGACACTAACAAAGTTTAAAATGTTTAAAGAGATGTTGAAAGATCTCATTGAGAAAGATTTTATTCGACCAAGTGTCTCACCTTGGGGTGCTCCATTCTTATTTATGAGAAAGAAAGATGGTTCTCTAATAATTAATGCATAGATTACCATTATTTAAACAAGGTTACTATCAAGAATAAGTATTCTCTTTTGAGAGTTTATGAACTCTTCGATTAACTTCAGGGTGCCACTTTTTTTTCCAAAAATAAATCTCAAATCCAGCTATCATCAGTTGAGAGTAAGAAAAAGTGATATCCCTAAGACAACTTTTAGGACCCTTTATGGTCAGTTTTACCAATACTCCCATAACATTAATGGATCTTATGAACATATTATTCAAGGCTTATTTAGATATGTCCTAAAAAAATTCATTGATGACATCCTAATCTATTCGAAGAATGAGGAAGATCATGCTAGTTATCTCAGAATAGTTCTCCAAACTTTCATATATAAGGAGTTAGATGCTAAGTTTTCTATGTGTGAGTTCTGGCTTGAGTCTATGACATTTTTAGACCATATCATTTTCGGTTATGGGATTTGATTTGACACTTAAAAGATAGAGGTTGTTCATAATTGTCCTAGACCCACGTCTCCAACAAATATTAGGAGTTTCTTGAATATTTTAGAATTTTCCTTTAAGGGTTCTAATCTATTTCATATCCTCTAAATATGTTGACTCAGAAAACAATTAAGTTCCACTGTTCTGATTCTTTTGCCAAAAGCTTCCAGGAAATGAAAAATCGGTTGATTACTAGTGGATACACAAGGCTTTGTGGTTTATTGTGATGCCTCCAGAGTCGGTTCGGGGTTTTTGTTAATTCATGTAGAATGAAAAATTTATAGCTTATGCCTCTAGTCAACTTAAGGTTCACGAGAAGAATTACCCAACCTATGTTTAAGAGTTTAATGTGGTAGTATTTGCTTTGAAATATGGCATCATTATCTTTATGGTGTTTATGTATATGTGTTCACCGATCATAAGAGTCTTTAGTATGTGTTTAGTAAACAAAAGATGGTTAGTCATTCAAGGAACATGAGTATTCTCTATCACCTAGATAAGCTAATGTTTTTACTGATCCCTTAAGTAGGTTGTCTATGTGTAGTACTGCCTATTTTGAGGAGGACAAAAAAGAGATAACAAAATATGTGTATAGACTTTAATGTTAGGAGTCTCATAAACGGATTCCAGTGAAGTAGGAGTAGTGGTGATGATTGGGGATGAACCATCATTATTGTCTTAATTTAAAGAGAATCAAGACCAATATCCTACTTTGCTTAAATAGAAGACAAATGTTCATATGCAAAAAGTGATGATTTTTGAACAAGGGGGATATGTTATATTGAGATATCAATGTAGTTTGTGTGTACCAAGGGTGATGAACTTCAAGAGAAGATAATGGAGGAAGCTCATAACTCAAGATATTCTATCCATCTGGGTTCCACAAAGATGTATCGTGACTTGAGAGATGTTTATTGGTGGAGTAGTATGAAGAAGGGCAGCATTGCAGAGATTGTTGCAAAGTTTACAAATTGTCAACAAGTAATGGTAGAATACCACCGGTCCTTCAGGTATTTCATATTTGAAGAAGCGCATGGGCGATCCATCACTTGTCATACCTACTAAAATTATTGGTATTAAGGATAACTTATCTTATGAGGAAATTCCTATTCAAATTCTAAATCGTCAAGTTGACAAACCGAGGACCAAGGAAGTAGCATCAATCAAACTTCTATGGAGAAATCAGTTTTTTGAGGAAGATACTTGGGAAGATGAGGAGTACATGAAGAATAGGTACCCACATCCCTTTTATTCGAGAGAAATTCTAAATTAAGGTACTAATTATTTTCTTGGCATTTACTTTAAGTTGACTTGTTGTGTTTATATTTTTCTAATTGGGTGTTTGAGCTGGATATTAGATGTCACACCTTAGCCTAGTAAGACTAATCTTATTCAAGGACAGATGTTCCTAAGGGGGATATATTGTAACACCCCGCTATTTGAAAGAGCTGAAATTAGAAAGAGTCATTTTTGGAAACAAAAACAAATCTAAAATTTGGCAAGTATGAGTATTTGGTTAACTTTGATGACCATAACTCATGGTACAGTATGAGTTAGGTGGTCTAAAAGGTATAAAATTAAAGGTATTTAAATATATTTCCAAAGCCACCGAGTTTGCTAATTTTGGAGTTCGTATGAAGGAGATATGACTATTTGAAGTTGAGCTCTCTGGATAAGAAAAGTCAACAGAATTGTAGAGGGGCATTTCGGTATTCATTACCAAATAAATTTATCTCTTTTTTTAGTAATTTATTTGGAGTCTATAATGAGTTATTTAAGTTTATTCAATTAAAAATTATGCTAGGGCTTTGATAGAAGAGAAATAGGAGAAAAGAGGACGCGTTCTTGGAGGTTTCTTGCGGAATTGAAGTGGTTTCGCCAAATGTTGATCCATAAAGATGTATGAGACTTTCATAGCATTGAGTTCGTTCTCACACACCAATAATGTTTAGTTCAGAGAAATCTGTTCTAGAGAGTTGAAAGTTTGATGATCTTGCATTGACTTCTTGAATTTTGCTTTCAATTTTAGGATTTGATGGGATTGTTGAGTTCTTTATGGAATAATGTCGATTATAGATTCTTTTAGGTGTACATTCTTGTGTACATGTATTGGGTATCTGAATCTAAAATGGCTTGAGAAAAGGCAAATCAGGGTTAGAAAATGAAGAAGAAAAAAGTCAGGCAGAAATCGGGTAGACGCGGACCTGTTCCTCAATAAAGGAAAATTTTCTCCACACATTGTGGAGACGTTTTGAATCCCTTTGATTAAAAATTTATTTCGCAACCAAATATTAAAATGCATCTCCGCATCGCGAATCACTTCTTGACAGTGATTTCTTTATCTTTTCTGATGTTTAACTATATAAAAACACTTCTAAGCATCAGGAAATCTTTCCTATCACAAATCACTACCTTGGATTCATAAATCAAATTCATGTTAGAGTTGAGAGTCAAGTCTTGATTATTTTTCGAGTAATTTTTCAGAAGTCTTTTACAAATATTTTAAACTTGTTTTCAGACTTAAGCATTGAGAATGATAAAAAGTTGAGTCGATTTCATTTTATTTAAAATGTTACGTGAGGACTATGTATTCTCGAAGAGTAAATGTTTTTACATTTAAGATGAGACGAAACACCAATTTCTAAATGAGTTTTCATGAGTAGTTTTGAGTTTCATCTCTTTTAAGAGAATAAGTTTTTGAGTAATATTCTCAAACCACTGAGAAAGAGTTACATTTTTAAACATATGAGATGAGTATATTTTTGAAGTAGTATTGAGCATCTATATGGGGAAAAATTCATAATAACTCAAGTCTCCTTAAACCATGCAGCCAACATGGGTAGAAAGATTCATACTTTTAGATGATTCTTCAATTATTTTAGCATAGAGTAGTGGATCCACTTAATTTAGGCGTTCTATATCCTGACAAGTTATAGGACATTTCGAAAAGTGTGGGCAAGACGCTGTATTATCAAATAGCTCACATAATGGTTGTTAGTTAGAGAAACTCCCACAAAATTATATTACATTATTATATATGCAAATTAAGTTGCTACTTACTCTTTAAATGCTTTATATAAAATGCATATTTTCTGTTTTATATTTCTGCATTAAGTTAACTATTCATGAGTTGAGTAAAACTTAGATAAGTATTTCTTTCATATTCCAGTCAAGCATATAGTTTTTTTAGAATTCTCCTTGCATGCTTGTAGATTCAATGTACTTATGTCATTTAGCCTGCATCATGCTATGATGCAGATATATGTATCTAAGATCAACATCCAGCACTTCGTTGATCAAGTTAAGAATTTCACAGTCATTGGTGAGCCTCCTCACTTTATGGAGGATCCCTTCATTATTGATTTATAATTTCATTTGTTAGGATGATCGGGAATCTTGTCCCGGAATCACCCATAGTATTAGAGGCTTCATAGACACATCACTATAGTTCTTTAGTCTTTGCATTTCAGGTGCTTTGTTATAAGACTTGAGTTGCCACCTCGGCTATTGAATGTTTATTTTCTAAGACATTCTAAGTTATTTTGAGATAGTTGAGTTAAATTGCATTTGTTTTCCTTTATTAATTCTTAAAATCTTCAATAGAGAGTTTAGCAGGCCAACGATATTCTTGGGGCCAATAATGGTTCTCGAGTTCCAGTGGGCGCCAGGGTGTAGGCTCGGGGCATTGCATCTAACCCTTTATTATCTACTATTTAATAAGCCAGTGTCACCAATGTGACCGTCATCATAATGCACATTATTTTTCTTACACTTTTAACTATAGAACAATACAAATCTGTCTCTCTTAACTTCCTCTTCTTCAATTTTTTAATACATAAATCGTGTCACATGGAGAGAAGAGAAATTCAAGGATTTTATAAAGTTCAAAGTAAGTTATGTTAAGATATGCCCCTATGAAGACGATTCTCAAATGATCTTATCTTTTTATTTTGCATACAATTCTGCTTCTCTAAAATTCAGTTACTTGGCATGACCACATGTTGATGGCCATTTTTATTAGTGGGAGAATTACCAATAACGTTCGAGCTTCTACTAATTGAGGTTCCCTTATTGTTTGTTTTGATATTGTATGAGGACACTAGCTAAACCTTCATGTTAGGTTTCAATTTACGATAAATAATTTTAATGATATGTTGTCGGAGGCAGATAGTACGTATCTTCTATAGGTCAAACTAAACCTAACCTTTTCAATGTGAACATAGAAATATAGTGGCAAAGAACGAAAATTATTAAAATTGAAATATATTATATAATTGTGAACATATAGTTTCAAATGTACAATGAGATTAACATTACGGATATTAAAGACTTAAAGGTTGAACTTATCTAGTTTAAATCATAAATCTTATATTCGTCTACGCATTGATGTCATAATTTTGATTTTCAATTTATAGTAAGCAACCGTGAACATATTATAATGAGAAACTTCTAAAGCCCCACAAAACGTAACACTCCACCATTTACTTTTTCAGACAACAAAACAATAACTTTAAGTACATTTTATAGGAAAAAATAGCTTAGCAGGATAATCAAGTTTTAGAAAAACAAATATTGGTTTAACATCATACTCCACTAAATTTGCCAAAAATTTAAGGGCATTTTTGGAATAGAAGATTTATTTAGAGAAACGTGAAAAGAAAAACATTGAAATATTTTGGAATAAGAGAGAGTTATACATCGTTATCAGATACTATAAACTTATAACGATTTACATGCACTGTTTACATAAAATTATGTGAATTTAGACATAGATATGCATACATGTGTATTTACATAGAAATCACACAAGTCTGGAAATTAAGATAATAAATTCAAAGCTTATATGAAATCATAAATGAAGTATGATAATATTTTGCATGTCTGTAAGTATGTTTTATGTTGTAAATACATACACAATCATGATTTATTTTTAGTACAAGGATAGAAAAACAATCCAGTGCAAATAACATTGCAAACTGAAGAATATAGATGAGTAATTATATCAAGAACAATAAAAAAAAGTATTCAAAATCTACATTAGATGTCAACAAAAATCAAAGATTTTGTAGATCATCCATCCAAAACATGCAACATGAGTGCTTAGTTCTGTTTAGCTTCAAAAACGAAAGAAAAAACATCCAACTTACTAAACAGAAAAAACCAAAAGACCATTATTTTCTAAGTTTTTCTGAATTAAAATATCTAACATCTTTCTAAGTTTTGCTGAAATTTCTTGAGTTTTGCCAAAATAACATGGTCTAGAAAGATCCCACCGAAATCAGTTCAGTGGGTCTGTAATGTTTACTAGTTATAGTGGAGTTACAAAGGAATGCACGAATTCTCAATGTAAAATA
>JAKWIY010001082.1:0-25176 GCA_027704805.1 Solanum corneliomulleri | reverse complement strand
CTTTCTTTTCTTTCTTTCTTTTCTTGAACTCTCAACAAAAAAACATAGGCGTATTAGGATTAAAAACTGAACCCAATAAGGTTATACCCCTAATATATTACTAAAACTGAATTAAAACTTGTTGGGTAAGAAAAAGACCAAAATACACCTCCCTATTTTCGGTCAACTTTCCTTAACTAGACAACCTAACTTCAAAAGGACATATCTCACTCATCCGAACTTGAAACTTAGAAAACTCGGCGGCGTTGGTAAGATAATTCAAACATATTCCCTTTGGTATCTCCTAGAATAACTAACTTATGTTGTGATAGGAGTTATGGTAATTTAAAGTTGACTCAAAACTCTTACTTAACGTAATTCTCCAAATTTCAGATTTTTCTATTTCAAAATTACTTCTTTTTGGAACTCTTGGTGCTAAATATAGTTAACTAACCTTAATACTTAAGAAATTTTTAATTCCATAGTAAAATCTCACTCTCCACAATGAACAGTTCGAGTCTTAGTTCATAAACTATTCGGGGTGTTACATTATCTCCCCATTGGGATCATTCGTCCTCGAATGATGGCTGGAATGACTATTGAATAGGTTACTCTTACTAAGGTCTGCTTGTAATGGTATGATCTTTGTACATTCAAACTTAACCCAAATCTTTATGTTCGGCTTCTATACCACTATATAGGAAATATCATCCCAAGACTATTACTCCTTATATCACATATAATCAACCTCGGGCTCATCTCAAGAATTACCTACTGCTTAACATCATCACATTTAAGCTTAGTACTCTAACAACTCCATTACTAAAAGACCTCTAAAAAGACACCCCTCATACTCTTTGGAACTAATTACTATATCATTCTCAACAATTAACTCGCTTTCTCATCTTATCGTCTACCCCTTCGGTCTAAAGCTAACACTTGAAAGCTATGGACCTATTCCACATCTCTAACTGGTGTACATTCTCCTAATGATATTTTTACACTTGTGACTTAGCCACACTTTACTGCGCTTATCTCAAAGATAGGTTCTCCATTACTCACATTCATTGCAACAACCATCTAAATATGTCACTCATTCTATGTCATGTCCTCTAGATTAAATCTCAAGACTAACATCATCACCTTTATGTTGCTATTCTTTTGAATCATGACACTCATCTCAAATTCAAACTTAATGTTTATTACTAAACCAGGATATCAATATGATTTCTCGGTTACTATACTATACCTCAATACTATTGTGGCAATTCAAAAACACATGTCCTAAAGGATAACTATCATATTCCACTTCACAACTTAAGTTCTACCTACTAACTTATTGTGCATTATCTCTCAAATGACTCTATCATCCTCAGAATACCACAAGGTTCCCCTTTCAAATTTTATAAGCCTATATTAGACCTATCACTTTATGAATACACATGCTCTTCTATTTATCACCACTTAAACATAGTAATTACCAACACAATGACACATCACCATAACCCAATTTTAGTTAAGGTATACTCTAACTTATATTGAAATGCAGCAGTTACTCTACCTCCTATCCTAAGCTCTTCACGACTCTTAACTACTTAGTCTATCTATAAGGGAAAACTCTTCATTATTGTCTTACTAAATGCATGACTATATTAACATAGCTTGCCTCATCACTATATCCCTTTCTTGGATTACTAAAGCTCTGCATACTTTTCTCTAACTCAGGGCTCTTTCACTACTACTGCTCATGATCTCGAAACTCATACTATATTTTTAGGTGGAAATATTACCCAAGCTCTAAACATACCTCCTCATAAGGAACTCAACTAAAAGAAGGCTTAAAGGAAAGAGTACAACTCACTTTTATCTCAAATGCATGATTCAAATGAATATGGGTGTATTACTTGAAACATGAACTTAAATTACACTTGGGCTTCTTTCAAGACCTTCTGGAGTCTCATAACTTCCTCAAACACTTGCTAAGAACAACTCATTAAAATAGAACTTACTATGTTTTTCAACCACCTCTATTATGTTGGATTGTTGAATGATTCAAAGAAAGGCATGAGTTAGAATATAACACTTTGACTTATCTCTTTTGCACAATTAAGAGTATCAAAGAAGGGAAACTTTTCTTAGATGTGTGTAGTACCTCATTCATAGAAGTGACCCTCACATCCATAAATAATATCGTATTGGAATGACTACATAGACACCCTAGTACACTTAAACTCATTGTTCTGATACCTAGTTTGTCACAACCCGAGTCTACACCCTGAATGTGGTCGGCACTCAAAGACCATTGTTGGTCCCCAAGCGAACCCCTCATCGTGGTTGAGTGCAAGAGGAAGACTAACTTGAGCATGTAAAAACTAAAAACAAAATGAAATTCATAAAACCTAAATACAAACTTTAAGTCCAAAGAAAACATTGTATAATAAAATATGTACATGTCGCCATAAAAGAAAACTTTAGTCTTTAAATTATTTGATGAAATAAATGAAGACTTCTAAAACTATATTGTCTATATATGAAGCTTCTAAATGAAAATTATGGAAGTCGTGACAAGACCCATAAACTCCAAGAAAAGTAAATGGAATCCTTCGGAATAAAGGAGGCTCGCCATAGCTAACTCAAACTCCATGTGATATCAACGAAGATCCTGTTGATTATCCAGAATACCTCAATATGCATCATCAAAATATCCAAGACAAATTGCTCAGTACGTTGAATATACGAGCATGTAAGGGGAATTCTAAAGCACAAAACATTGGCCTGAACTTCATAAAAAAGGAAAAACACTTACCTCTTTTTAACTCAACTCAAATCAAGAAAAATATACTCAACTTAAAAATTAGATATTCAACTCCAAGAGTAGATATTCAACTTCAAATATATGATGCTCAACTAAATGAAGCACGAATGAACTCAAGATACTCAACCTAAAGTACTCAACTAAAAAAACTCAACTCGTGATACTTAACTAAACTCATTTCGATATAAGACAATTTGAAACAAGTTCAATAATAAAGAAAAATTATTTAAAAACATGATGTCAAGTCATAATCTACATGTGCAATGCATTAATGAAGTCTCATACCCCAATTCATACTTACCAGAACCCCTTGAAGACCCATGCAATTTCTATTGTGGAGTTTCTCTAACCGACAACCACCACCATGAGCCTAAGTGGTGATACAATGTCTTGCCCACGCTGTCACAACTGTCCTATACTTTGTCCTCTTATAGAACGGTTAACTTAGTGGATCAACTAGCTTAACTTATGTGATCATCTAAAAAGCATGAACCATTAATACCCCATGATGGCTACATGGTTTATGGAGACTTGAGTTATTATGAACTCGCATCCTCATATCGTTTCTTATTACTACTCCCAAAAATATATTTAACTCGTATATTATTAAAACAACTTCTTCTTTACTTTGAGATAATTTCATAAAACTACCCTCTTAAAGAGGTAACTGCTCTTGACAACTCTTTCCTAAAACATATACAATAATATTTTAATATGATCATTGATGACTTAGGAAGTCATACTACATAAACATTGATGGTATATCAAGATGCCATAATTCTTATACATTGATGACATTCTTGTTGTCAGACTAATCATGTTTTAGAAACTCTTTATCAAACTCATATTTTTTTCTTTAAAGTGATAGTACTGAAACTTCTCAAATGTCTTTTGGAAATCTCAGTTTCTTCTCATGTTATGTAAAACATTTACTCTTGGGAATACTTAGTTCCCATATTCCAATTTTTTTTAAAATGATATTCGTTACTCAACTTTATTGCTTAAAGTCTTAATATAAGTTAAAATATTTGTAATAGACTTCTTAAATATGGTTCATGTAGAATTATGGACGCGAACGACTCAACACAATATTTTCAATAACCATAGATATGACTCAATACTCAAGACATAGAACTTGAAGGTAAAATTCCTCTCGAAGGTACTCAAATGATGGAGTTCATGTCGAAGTTATGGATATGAACAACTCGACTCGAATGTCTACATAACTACATAGAACTAATGAGTACAAATCTTCTCATTATCTTACTTACTTCCTTCAATCTTAGCTCAAATCAACAGTTGATCTCAAAGGATTCATAATTGAACTCAAAAGCTTTATTGAACTCTACACTTAACTCTCTCTTGAATGTGAATTTTGAATTCAAGAGTTATGGTTCATGATATGAAGGATCTCATCAAAAATATAGAAATTCGATAATTAGGAATAGAACTTTTAAAAGAAACATGAACTCAAGAACTCAAAATCAACTTATCTCCACAATACTCAAATCAAGGGGTAGAATTCTAGATTATTCTTTTACTAATATGAAAGTACATGTAGGGCGTGACGACTAACTAGTCCAACACTATTATAGACTTACATCCATAGAAGAACAAGATTATTGAAGAATATTTAATAATCTTCAACAATTTTAGAGAAGAACTTGATTAGAAGCCTTGTAACCCTAACTTGAACATATACAATTAAGAAAATCTTTCTAAGATTCTTGAATTAGTTTAATGAAATCTCTATGACCAAGGATATTGATTTTTATTAGTGAACATGAAATATGACTATTTTTAGCCTTTTGTTAGATAAGAATTTTTTTAGGATTTTGTTGGATGTAATAGCACAACATTGTATAGGTTACTAAAATAATCATAACTTTTTATTTAGAAATTGGATTAACGTGAAATTGGTATCGTTGGAAAGTAGATTCAATTACATTAATAAGATAGGTCATGGCTCACATAACTCTGAATAATCTAAGAGATATGGTCATTTAAAGTTGGCCCAATTAGAATCTTACATCAAAACATAATAAAATTTCAAGAACACTTATCAAGATATCATAAAAAACTTCAATCCTTAAATTTGTTAACGAAATTACGCTTAATAAATTATGATTGTTGTGTGGGTGAACAAAATCAAACACTATTAAAGGTTACATAACTCTTATGTATTAAACCCATGGCGAAAATCCGCAACTAGGCTCAAGAACGTCGATGAACGCCTTCGTCCTTTCCTCTTTTCTTCTCTTTTCTCTTCTCTTCTTTTCTTGAACTCTCAACTAAAATCCTAGGTGTGTATTAGGATTATAAAACTGAACCTAATTGGATTATACCCCTAAAATATTACTAAAAACGAATTAAATCTTGTTGGGTAAGGAAAGACCAAAATACCCCTCCCTATTTTCCGCCAACTTTCCTTAACAGGACAAACTAACTTCAAAAGGTCATATCTTACTCATCCGAACTAGAAAATCATCAAACTTGGCGGCATTCGAAAGATGATTCAAAGATATTCCCTATGGTATCTTGTAGAAAACATAACTCATTCTGTCTTAGGAGTTATGGTCATTTGAAGTTGATAAAAAACCTCATACTTAACGCTCAAAATTTAAGATTTTGCTATTTCAAATTTAGTTCTTTTGGAATTCTTTGTGCTAAATCTAGTTGACTGACCTTAATAATTAGGAATTTTTTAATTCCTTTGTTAATCTCACTTACTACGATGAACGGATGGATTCTTAGTTTAAATTTTTTTTCGGGGTGTTACAAAGTGCGTTGGTACTTGTCTTTTTTTGTAATTTGACTCTCAAACATACTTTTTAAAATGATATTGGTGAAATATGATATTCTTATCAAAAACACATTTCAAATGAATTAGTCAAATACAAATTATTATTTTTTTAAAAATAACTTTTCTGAAATGTTATTTTTTTACAAAAAAACATTAAGAAATAAATCGTTTTAACTACAATATCAATTTTGCTCTTAACCTCATATATGGTCATGCACATAGACCTTGGGTCTTGTGAGTTTTCTAGAAAGACGGCCTAAGTTTTATAAAAGGAGACAACACCTTTACAGTCGCATAGGTGATTTCATCATGTATATCTCAAATAGGCCACCTTAAGGCTATAGAATCATTAAAAATAAAAAAGATCAACCTTATAAAACACTGCCTCACTTTATAGGAATATAAAAAGTGATGTATATTGAGGCCTAACATGTCCACCACATTACCTCAATCAAAGAACTTTCTCCCCAATCCTCTCAACATTTGAAGATTTATTTTCCTAGTCAAGCCCTTGGTCATAGGAACCGCCAAATTTCTTTAATACCTTACATATGCTAAGGAAATAACACCCAGTATCAACAATTGTTTAATTGCACCAACCACCATGTGTTATGCAGATATATCTCTTTTTCCATTCTACACACAATAATAAGCAATCTTGTGTGGTACCTCTCTATGGCCATATTTCTATTTTTCTTTTTTCTCATTTTTAAATATTTCTTTATTTATAAAGGAAAAAAATTGATTGATATATTAGTGACAGTTATGCTCTTTTTAATACTTATAACAAAAGAACATAAATATTAGAAATTAAAAGAGAAATAAATGGTTTCAAAAAATAAGGTAGATAATCAGAAATGGTTTTAAAAAATATGGTAAAAGTTAATCACCAACTAATATTGACTTGTTCATTGTTAAGAGAATAACAAAATTATGAACGCTTGAAATTTCACTTATTCACAATTACACTAGTCGCTAGTAAAATGGTAATAATAATTTCATTTAAACATTGAATGATACAAAATTGGTGAAATTTGAAGCAAACCTACAATTTTTATGTCATGACTCATTTAATTCTTTACGTACTAAAAGATATGGTAGTATACATTGTTTGCCTTCTAGAGAGGCACAGATTGATACCATGTAGTTTTTTGAGAAAACATTTTTTAGGTGTTTCTGATGATTTAATAAATTATGTGTGTTAGTTAGAATTGATAATTATAAGTATTAATATGTTTAAATGAGGTATGAACCGCAAAATAGAGTTTCTCTATACCTGAAATTAACATATAAAGTCAAAATTATGAACATTTGAAATTTCCCTTAATTACAATTACACTAGTCTCTAGTAAAATGATCATAATGATTAACTTTAAACATTAAATGATACAAAATTGGTAGCATTTAAAAGAAAAATCATTTACCTACAATTTTCAAATGTCATGTATCACTTAATGCATTACGTACTAAAAGATAAGGTAGTATATATTGTTTTGCTTTTAGAGAGGCGCACATTGATAGCATGTTGTTTTTTGACCAAAATATTTTGTGGGTGTTTGTGAATATTTAATAAATTACTTGTTTTTGTTCGAATGGATATATTTAGGTATTAATAAGTTTGAATGAGGTATGAACCGTGAAATAGATCTTTTCTACACCAGAAATTAACATCTAAAGCCAAATTTAGAATGTTTGAATATTTACGTAGTTACAATTGCATTAGTCTCTAGCGAAATGGTCATAATGCTTTAAACATTAAATAATACAAAATTGGTTGAATTTATTAAAAAAAAAACATATTGACGTGCAATTTCCATATCTCATGGCTAACCTAAATCATTACGTACTAAAAGATATAATAGTGTACATTGTTTTCTTCTTGGAGAGGCACACAATGACTGTACAGATTTTTGACAAAAACATTTTGTGGGTGTTTGTGATGATTTAATAAATCATGTGCATTAGTTCGAATGGATAATTATAAGTCATAATATGTTCTAATAAGGTATGGACTGTGAAAGAGAGTTTTTCTAAACCCGAAATTAACATCTAAAGCTAAATTAAGAACGTTCGAATTATAACTTATTTACAATTACACTAGTCTATTGTAAAATTGTCATAATGATTTACCTTAAACATTAAATGATGCAAAATTGATGGCACTTTAAAGAAAACTCACTGACCTACAATTTTCATGTATCATGGCTCGCCTAATTATTTACGTACTAAAAGATATGGTAGTATACATTGTTTGCCTTCTAGAGAGGCACACATTGATTGCATGTTGTTTTTTGACAAATTTATTTTTCTGGGTGTTGATGATGATTTAATAAATTAGGTTTGTTAGTTAGAATGGATAATTATAGGTATTAATAAGGTCAAATGAGTTATGGACCGTGAATTAGAGTTTATATATACCGAAATTAACATCTAAAGTCAAAATTATGAACGTTCAAAATTTCACCTATTTAGAATTACACTAGTCTATGGTAAAATTGTCATAATGATTTACTTTAAACATTAAATGATACAAAATGTGTTGCATTTGAAAGAATACGCGTTGATCTACATTTTTCATATGTCATGGCTCACCTAATTTATTACATAATAAAAGTTATGGAGTTATACATGTTTGCCTTTTAAAGAGGCACATATCGATTACATGCAGTTTCTTACAAAATTTTTTTGTGGATATTTGTGATGATTTAATAAATTATGTGGGTTAGTTTGAATTAATAATTATGGGTTTTAATAAGTTCGAATGAGGTATGGACCGTAAAATAGAGTTTTCTTTAAGAGAAATTATCATCTAAAGCCAAAATTATGAACGTTTGAAATATAACATTTTTACAATTACACTAGTCTTTCGTAAAATGGTCATAATAATTTACTTTAAAAAATAAATGATACAAAATTGGTGGAATTTAAAAGAAATCTCTTTGACCAAAATTTTTATACGTCATGGATCATCTAATTCATTATGTACTAAAAATTATTGTAGTATACATTGTTTGTCTTCTTGTGAGGCACACATTGATTGATAGAGTTTTTTGACCAGAGTTTATTGAGGGTGTTGGTGATGATATAATAAATAATGTGTGTTAAATCGAATAGGTAATTATAGGTATTAATAAGTTCAAATAAGGTATGGACCGTGAAATAAAGTTTTTCTATACCCAAATTTAATACATAAAGTCAAAATTATGAACCTTCGAAAATTCACTTATTTACAAATACCCTAGACTCTAGTTAAATGGTCATAATGATTTACATTAAACATCAAATAATACAAAATTTGTGGAATTTTAAAGAAAACTCATTGACGTACTAATATACCGTGGTTTCACAGTATTATTAATACTTTTTCCTTAGGTTTAGTGTGTTCAAAAGCCTTTTTGTGCTAATTTTTATATAAGTTTCTCTTTGTTTTGCAGGAAAACTGTCCAAAGCTGAATGCGGAGATTTTGAGCAAAGAAATGCAGAAGAGACCACCTACGGAGCTTGTGACGGTCCGTAGGTGGCAGCGTAGTGGAGCTGCTGAAGGAAGATGGGGAAGTCTGACCAAGTGTGGAATTACGAAGCTTGTGACGGTCCGTCGTGTCTCTGACGGTCCGTCCTGCAGGTTCGTCGTGAAGTTCAGAGAAGTGATCGCAGTACCCAGATTCCAAGAGTTGAAGTGTTTTAGAACGAAGACCCTCGACGGACCGTTGTGCCTATGACGGTCCGTCATACTTGCCGTTGAGGGGAATGAAGAGAGCAGCAGAATAAATTGCATAAGTATGTATCGACGGAGTCCACGACGGTCCATCGCGAGGTCCGTCGACCTAGCCGCGTTTTGGCAGATTTCCAACAATTAGAATCCTTGTTTAATTAGTTTTTTTGTTTTTTTTATAAATAGTTCGAAAAACCTCTTTTTGGGGGGTGGACTCTGTTAGGTTTGACACCAGATAGTTAGACACCAGATAGTTAGACTCCGTATTATTAGACTTTGTGTATTATTGTTAGATTTTGAGATTCTTGCAAGTAATTTTTGGAGATTAATCAAGCAAACTTTGGATTTTATTCTTTCTCATTGAAGTAAATAAATGAATTTGTATTTAATATATTTGTATATTTTGTTTATGGCTATGAGTAACTAAACTCCATAACTAGGTTTGTGGGAACCATAGGCAAATACTGAGATAAACCCTAACTAAAATAAAAATTCTAGATTAGTGTCTTGCATGTATTAATAATTCTTTCGCTTAAAAGTCTTTTTAACGGAAGGCCAACGTTAGAACTCGCCTTAATGCTACTTGCCGGACCAAAGAGGTAGATAATAGGGAAAGAATTATTAACATAGATTTAGTGTATACTATCTAATAGGCTAGTATTGATTGGTACGAGGTAATAACTTAGTCAAATATCGAATAGATTCTTAATATGAGGTAAGGATAAGGGTTAGGATAGCAACACACATAGCCGGACCAAGGTGCGGAGTGAGATTTTCTAGATGCCAGGCCAAGGATTTAGAAATACATAACTTATCACATTGCATTCAAGATACTAGGAAAAATTGTTATAGTTAGAATTATCAAGTTATGAACCTGCGGGGAACACGTAAACCCTAGTTACCTTGATTTATTGATTAAAATCCAACTGACAAAGCTGTTAAGTTTCTCTTTCAAGTTTGTTATTTATTTCCACTCATTTAGAAATAGAAACCCCCCTTTTTATATTTTTTACTTTCCAAGGAAGTCATTGACCAAGCAATAGTAATAACAAGTTGAAGTCAAGTCTAGACTATTTTCCTCGTGGGAACGATCGCAACCTCACTAGTTGGGTTATTTACTTGACACGACCGCTTTACTTCTTATTTGAGAAGTAAGTTTGAGCGTATCAAATTTTGTGCCGCTGCCGGGGATTATAGATTTTAGATTAACTTGAACTTATTACTATAGTTTAGTTGATATTTTCTTGATTTTACTTTGTTTTCTTGTTTTTGATTTCTTTTCAAAACTATCCTCCGTGTATGTCAAATACACGAAGAGGAAGAGAACCCTTGTTTCCCTATGATGAAGAGCTAGAGTGTACAGTGCGCAATATGAATCGAAACTTGGGAATAAATGATGAGGATCCGAACCAGAACATTCCAGCTCCGGTTGATATTCATGGTCAGATGTTACCCGATGATCCGGGTGAATATCAAAAAAGGGGACAAAATCCCGTTCCACGGCAGCAAGCATACTACAGAGGGTATGATAACATAGAAGGCTCGGATGGGCCACTTGTCTTGCCCCCTCTACCCACAGGCCACACTTTTGTGGTAATTAGTAGCCTGATGCAAATGCTCACTGCCAGAGGTTTGTTTTCAGGATTACCTTCTGAGGATCCACATGCCCATATAGCTAAGGTAAGGGCAGTGTGTAAGAGTTGAGTGGGGAGGCCGAATTTAAATCTAGATGTAATAGGTCTCAGAGTGTTTCCTCTCTTACTGACGGGAGAGGCTGCTATATGGTTCACTGAGCTCCCATACAACTCAATCTTCACTTGGAACCAATTGAGGGATGTTTTCTTGGCACGCTACTATCCAGTCTCCAAGAAACTAAACCACAAAGACAGAGTGAATAACTTTGTGGCACCACCAGGAGAGTCAGTTAGTAGTTCTTGGGATAGATTCACCTCATTCTTGAGAAGTGTTCCAAATCACCGTATAGATGATGAGTCACTAAAGGAATACTTCTATCGGGGACAGGATGACAACAACAAATCGGTTTTGGACACAATAGAAGGTGGATCTTATGGAGAATGCCCTTATGATGAGATTGCTGAAAAATTAGAGAAAATCTCCTGAAATAACAAAGCTTGGAGTACTAGGAAGTCCGATACAGGAAGAAACACCTTCGCAGTGCAGTCCACTCACAACCAAGCCACAGATGAGATTCGAGAAGAAATGGCTCAGATGAGAACTGAGCTTGGGTTGGTACTAAAACATGTCACTGAGGGTGCAGAAAAGATAAATGCAATCAACTACTTGGCTAAACCACCACCTCCTAAAGATGAGTGCTATTATGCGGAGGACACTTATGCAGTAAATGAGCAGACGGGGGGTTTCCGACCAAGTGCCCAAGGCTCAAATCAGGATAATTGGCGCCAAGGTCAAGGGAACCAAGGTCGGAACTATGGTAACTACAAACGTGAGGGTCATTATGTCCAAGATGGAAACTACAATCGCGACAAAAACTTCAACAGGGGTAACTATGGTAATAGAAACGACAAGAATGGACCCTATGTTCCTCCTCAGAATCGTGAAGTTACTCCTAGGGATGGTGGAGATAGTATGGCGCGAGTTGAGAATATGTTGCACAAAATGATAAGGAGGTTCGACACTAGTGATGAACACATTAAAGAGTTGAGGTGTGATTTAGCTAGTATTGAGAAAAAAGTTGATACACATGCAATTTCGATTAAACAGATCGAATAACAAGTGGCCCAATTATCTGCGACAGTGAATACACGGCAACCGGGCACTCTTCCCAGCAACACTATCCAAAATCCAAAGAATGATGCGCACTGTATGGCAAGCACTACTCGGGGTGGTAGGCAAACCATTGAACCACCTATGCCATCTACTGAGGAAAATGTGAGAAAGGATAATGATAATGTGGTAAAGGGTAGTGGTGCAGCAGAGGGAAGTAATGGAAAAGATGCAGAAGTACCTATCAAGGTAATTCCCATGCCTAGGCAACCACCACCCTTCCCTCAGAGATTAGTGAAAAAGACTGAGGATGGTAAATACCGGCGCTTCATAACAATGTTGAAGTAGCTTTCTATCAATGTCCCTTTGGTAGAAGCTCTAGAACAAATGCCATTTATGCCAAATTTATGAAAGATCTTGTCACCAAGAAAAGATCAGTCACTTTCGAGGATGATTATAGACTGCAGCATTGTAGTGCTATTGCTACAAGATCCCTCGTACAAAAGAAAGAAGATCCTGGTGCGTTCACTATTCCTTGTACAGTTGGGTCATTACATTTTGCGAAAGCATTATGTAATCTGGGGGCAAGCATAAATCTCATGCCCCTCTTGATTTACAAGAAATTGGGTTTGGGTGATCCAAAACCCACTGCGATGCGGCTACTGATGGCTGATAGGACAGTGAAACGGCCCATAGGGATACTCCATGATGTCTAGTAAAAGTGAAGTCATTCATCTTTCCGGCTGATTTTGTTATTCTTGATTGCGAGGTCGATTTTGAAGTGCCTATTATTCTTGGGAGGCCATTCCTTGCTACAGGTAGAGCATTAGTTGATATGGAGAAGGGACAGATGACATTTCGTTTGAATAATGAAGAAGCTACCTTCAACATTTGTAGGAGCATGAGGCAGAGTGGTGAGCTCCAATCGTATTTGCCATATCCCACAAAGAAAAGATGAAGAAGGAGACTGAAAATAAAAATGCAAAACAAGAGTTTATTGTTTGGGATTTGGTGCTTATAGACAGTTCTGGGGTGCCTTGTCTTCCGGGCAAGCTCAAGTCCAAATGGACTGGCCCTTACCTGATTACCCAAGTATTCCCTCATGGAGCAGTTGAGTTAAAATCTAAGGAGGGAGTGCGGTTTAACAGGAATAGAGATAGAATAAAACTCTATTTTAAGCATAAAGCATCGGGGAATGAAGTGATAGAGGCATACAATCTTGATGAAGTCTGAGTATTCAAGGGTCCCCAGTCGTGCCGCGACATTAAATCAGGCGCTTGTTGGGAGGCAACCCTATACTTATAGTCTTTTTAGTAATGGTAGCATTCTCTACTAATGGGTTTTAAATTTGCAGGCACATCACCAGGAAATTCTGCAGAAGATCACTTTGAAACAGTCACCAACGGACACATGCGATGGACCGTCGTGCTCTCAACGGTCCGTCCTGCACAACCGTGCTGGTTGTTAGAGACCCTATTCCTAAAGGTCTCTCACATTTTCTAAGGGTCCTCCAACGGACATCTACGACGGACTGTCATACTCTTGACGGTTCGTCCTGCATAACCGTCATGGCGGTCGGAGACCTCTCTCTTAAGGGTCTCCAGGTTTGCTTCACCTACTACTCTTGTATCTCAATGTTTTTTTATGCATTGGGGACAATTGCATGTTTTTTGTTGGGGGTGCGGTAAATTGATAGTGAGTGTTAGGGTGAAGTCTGAGTAGCCCAATTCACTATCCTCTTTTGGGGTTTTCTTGCCTGTGTTCTTTTTCCCCAAAAGACTGATTACTTTTTCTGTTGAACCGGAATGTTTATATCTTTTGTACATAGTTTAAGTCTGAAGCATGATGGCTAAAATGATATCCTGATAAACTGGAAAATAATGCATGACTAGGCATAGTAACTGATAATTGTGTGGCTCTAAGCATGAAATAGAGTTACACCATTGCATTACCCTAAGTCTTTAATTCGAACTAGGTGTGTGATAATCTGGTATAGTGATGAGATGTCAAGTGAGTGTGAGGAAATTTGAATAGTCCACTATTGGTACTGAGCTAGAACTTGCCTGGTTAGTCCTGCTAAAAGTAAGTTGTAATATACAATTAGGAAATGATCATAGGCCCTTTTTCAACATAGCCCACTTCTAGCCTAAATAAAAGAAACCAAATGAAATTTTTCCTTCTTTGATCCAAATAATTTGAGCTTAAAATTAGACATTTCTTTTTCACCCAACCTGATCTTTTATGGGAACAATGTGTTGGCCCTCGTCCCTCGTTGGACATGTGCACCTGAGCTTATGCCAAAAGCATAAGTTGAGGGTCGCTAATGCATAAACAACCTTCGTTATGGACTTGAACCAACTTTGGGTACTGTGTACCTTGACTCATGGCAAAGCCATGAGTTGAGGGTGGCTACTTTGAGGAATGCTCTGGAAAGTGGGGTTGAAAGAACAAAGAGAGAGAAAGAACAAATGTAAAGTGACTCAATAATTAGATTAAAAGAAAAGTAAAGAAAAAGAAAAATACACAAGAAATACAAGCAAGAAAAGAAGAGAGTCACTTACACAAATGAAGAAAGAAGAGAAAATAGCAAGGTGAAAGAATATGAGAAACAGGGCGAGATAAAATGAGAGACAGTGGAAGGTTTAGCCGATATGTCAAGGAGGGAAAAAAGTCACTAAAGTATACCAAAATATACCTTACCTGACCCTGAGCCTATGTTACTAGCTAAAAAAGTCCTATCCTTATCCTAAGGGTTGTATAGCGAACTTAAGGCAGTGAAAATAAGGGCATGCTTATGGCAAAAGGTATAAATGAGTGTGACTTTGTTCTGAGAGTGAGTGTTGAAAAGTAATCCTTATACTCAAACTGAAATCATTGTGTGAAAAAGGAGGATTTTGTTTTAAAGTGAGGACACTAGTTACAATACCGGAATTGTTAGCACCTCGGTGAGAAATTGAAGAGGAGAGGTGTTAGTGCGTGGTGAGTCTGTGTCATGTTCTGACCCCACAAAATTCAAGCCTAACAATGATAGCATGCATAAATGTGATGAGATTAATCGGGATTGATAGCCAAATGATTGCAAAGGATAAAACATGGATACTATTGTACAAAGATTGTGTAGTGAGTCATAGTGCGTCGCTTGAGGACAAACAACGAATTTAAGTTTAGGGTGTTGATATACCGTGGTTTCACGGTATTATTAATACTTTTTCCTTAAGTTTAGTGTGTCCAAAAGACTTTTTGTGCTAATTTGTATATAAGTTTCTCTTTGTTTTACAGGAAATCTGTCCAAAGCTGAATGCAGAGATTTTGAGAGATAAATGCAAAAGAGACCACCTACGGAGCTTGTGACGGTCCGTAGGTGGCAGCGTAGTGGAGCTGCTGAAGGAAGATGGGGAAGTCTGACCAAGTGTGGGATTACGAAGCTTGTGACGGTCCGTCGTGTCTCTGACGGTCCGTCCTGCAGGTTCGTCGTGAAGTTCAGAGAAGTGATCCGTGTACCCAGATTCCAAGAGTTGAAGGGTTTTAGAATGAAGACCCTCGACGGACCGTTGTGCCTATGACGGTCCGTCATACTTGCCGTTGAGGGGAATGAAGAGAGCAGCAGAATAGACTGCACAAGTATGGGACGACGGAGTCCATGACGGTCCGTCGTGACCACGAAGGTCCGTCGCGAGGTCCGTCATGACCACGACGGTCCTTCGCGAGGTCTGTTGACCCAGCCGCGTTTTGGCAGATTTCCAGTAATTAGGATGCTTGTTTAATTAGTTTTTTTGTTTTCTTATAAATAGTTTGAAAAACCTCGTTTTTGGGGGTGGCCTCTGTTAGGTTAGACACCAGATAGTTAGACTCCGTATTATTAGACTTTGTGTAATATTATTAGATTTTGAGATTCTTGCAAGTGATTTTTGGAGATTAATCAAGCAAACGTTGGATTTTATTCTTTCTCATTGAAGTAAGTAAATGAATACGTATTTAATATATTTGAATGTTGTGTTTATGCCTATAAGTAACTAAACTCCATAACTAGGGTTGTGGAAACCATAGGCAAATAATGATATAAACCCTAACTAAAATAACAATTCTAGATTAGTGTCTTGCATGTATTAATAATTCTTTTTAACGGAAGGCCAACGTTAGAACTCAATGCTACTTGCCGGACCAAGGAGGTAGATAATAGGAAAAGAATTGTTAACATAGATTTAGTGTATACTATATAATAGGCTAGTATTGATTGGTACGAGGTAATAACTTAGTCAAATATCGAATACGATTCTTAATATGAGGTAAGGATAAGGGTTAGGATAGCAACACACGTAGCCGGACAAAGGTGCGAAGTGAGATTTTCTAGATGCCAGACCAAGGATTTAGAAATACATAACTCATCACTTTGCATGCAAGATACTAGGAAAGAATTGTTATAGTTAGAATTATCAAGTTATGAACCTGTGGGGAACACGTAAACCCTAGTTACCTTGATTAATTGATTAAAATCCAACTGATAAAGCTGTTAAGTGTCTCTTTCAAGTTTGTTATTTATTTCCACTCATTTAGAAATAGAAACCCCCCTTTTTATGTTTTTTACATTCCAAGGAAGTCATTGACCAAGCAATAGTAATAACAAGTTGAAGTCAAGTCTAGACTATTTTCCTCGTAGGGACGATCCCAACCTCACTAGTTGGGTTATTTACTTGACACGACCGCTTTACTTCTTATTTGAGAAGTAAGTTTGAGCGTATCACGTACAATTCTCATAAGTCTTGGATCACCAAATTTTGTTACGTACCAAAAATATGGTAGTTTACATTGTTTGACTTTTAGAGAGGCAAACTTTGATTGCATGTAGGTTTTTTACATATTTTTTTGTTGGTGTTTGTGATGATTCAATAATTTATGTGTGTTAGTTCGAATGGATAATTAAAGATATAAATAAGTTCAAATGAGCTGTGAATTGTGAAATATAATTTATCTTCTAACACCCCGTAGATAAAAAAGACCAAAACAAACTTTACAGAAAAAAAAAACTGCAGGTGCAACAACGGTGGCATCGAAGGTCCGTAGGTCAGACGACGGTCCATCCTGCACAACCGTCGATGGGATCAGAAACTATAAAAATTTCAGCCTAGAAAATTGGTGAAGTCTTGGATGACGGAAGGACTTATGGTCCGTAGGTCAGACGATAGTCCGTCCTAGACAATCGTCGATGGAATAAGAGACTCCCGAAAACTCATCGTTGAGAATTTTTGGCTAAGTCTTGATCAAAGGATAGACCGATGGTCCCTATAGCAGACGATGGTTCGTAGTACGAGATAAGCGATCGATACCCCCATTCACCCACTCTCTAACAAGAGCTACGAATTACCAACACGGTCCGTAGGTGGAAAATTTGTAGACAGTAAAGGGAAAATACAATTAGGTCAACTTCAAATGGTTATAAATATTAGCAAAAAATGAACTAGATTTTTCATGACCAGCCCACAGATAGATAATTTATTTATCTTTCTATAGCCACCAACCTTGCTAAAATGAGACATCCGAGTAAAAGTTATGCCCATTTTAGTAATGGCCTGCCGAACAGGCCCAGTCGACGGATCATTAAGTATAAGTCAAATCATTAAATAAAAACATTGAAAATTAGAAGCAAGAGAGGAGAAAAAGTTCAAGAACCCTAGTTCAAGAACGCAACAAGCTCCAACAGTTCCAACCCTGAAACCTAAGTGTTTGTCTGTGAATTTCTCATCAGGTAAGTGTGATTTCACTAGTGGGTTCCTTTCACCCATTCGGTCCCTATTTTTCAGTCACATTCTTGATTTCCATATCATGATTAGACCTAGGGTTTCTATAACTTTGATAAACCTTCATGAATTTATTAAATATATGTTCCAAAAAAGATTATCATGTTAGTACTCAGATTATCACATGAATTTCAGAACCCTAGCTTTGTATTTCTTTAGTTCTTGAATTACACATGCTCAGATATTTCAGCCACTTTAGATATACATGCCTCAGTTATAAATGCATAGTTACCAGATTAATTATTGCATTCTCAGTTTGCATGTTCAGTGTTGAGCTATCCAATATTTACAGTAACTCAGACATAACCATTTAATTTACAGAATTAATTGAGAGTAGTATAATACCGAGTTGGACTACGGTTTAGCGTACCCGATAGTCCCAGAACTACTAGCCATGTAGGTTGTAAGTCCCCTCTATGGGCAATCAGTTTAGTGATCACTCCAGCATGCCTTTATACCTTTGGAAGGGTATATTGGGTCCTCTCGATACGCCGTATACATCGGATTCCACATTGAACTCATGTGGTTTCATTATCGTTATTTGTAGCTCCTACAGTTCAGTCAGACTCTCTTCATTGACCATTTATCAGTATATTCAGTATTTAGTTTCAGCATGTTATAAATTTGTCAATGCATCCAGTTAGCTCAAAATTCAATTTTTCATGTTAGATTATTATACTTTATTTTATGCTTGTTGAGTTATGTTTTATTTCGGCTTTACTCTATCATACATACTCAGCACCATTCAAATACTGACGCATACATGTGCTACATCTTCTCGTGATATAGGTTCACGTTCTCAGCATCCAGATCACTCATAGATTGATTTTCGATCTCCAGTTCAGCAGATTCAGTAGTGAGTCCTCATTCTCCGAGGACAATAGTTATGAGTTTCATTTCAGTCTTTAGCCATTAGTTTCACTTTTTTCTAGATTTATCTCGGGCTTGTCCAGATATTTACAGTCGAGTTTAGAGGATTTTTAAAGACATAGTTATATTCAGCTTAGTATTGAGTTAATATTTTCTTTGTATTAAACTCATTGTTTTCAAATTTCTTAGTTATAGAATGCAGGTATTCCCCATATTTCTAGATTTAATTATGAGTTAGCTTCTGCATCAGTTTATCATCTTTAGCATGCTCATGATTATTTCAATAGGGTTAACTTGGGATCACTTGTGGTCCTAGGTTCTGTGTCTGTGTCACAGGGGCAGCTCGGCCGTGTCAAAGCATTGTATCAGAGAAGTAGGTTTAAGAGTTCTAGGATGTCTGAAAAAGCCACACAAAGTAAAGTCATTTTCATGAGTGTAAAGTGCACCATTTCTAATGAGAGGGAGTCTATGAAGTGTTTTAAGAGAAACTTCACTTTCTTGTTACTCTTATCGTGCGTAAGGTATGATCTTATTCCAATCAAACTTGATGTTGTACATTTTAGATCATGCCTTCTCGTAGAGATTATGCATTGAATTCTTATGCGCGCAATACTAACGCAGTTCCTCTAGTACCAAATAAGGAAGTTAAAATGCGGAGTTACAGAATGCCAATTAAACTTTTGGCTCGGAGTATGACAAACCAGAACAATCAGTACGGTCTAATTTCTAATAATAGAAATGATCGATCAGTGGCATCCAGAGTTTGTGATATTGTTAGGATGAATCCGCCTTAGTTTTTAGGGTCATAAGGTTGTAAGGACCCATAGAAGTTCATTGATGAGTTCTAGAAAATATTTGGTGTGATGTCAGTAACTGGTAGTGATAGGTGATATTGGCATCCTACAACCTCAAGAATGTGACTCACATATGGTTTACTCTGTGGAAAGAAAACAGATATGACTTTGTCTTTTGTAACTCAGTGTAGTAGTCCACTTCAATGTCAGTACAAAAACTCTCTTAGAACCTTTCTTAGTCTCTTTTCCAGTTGGTGAACCAGTTATAGCTAGACGGGTTTACAGAAATTGCCCTGTCACGGTCTCTTAGAAAGTCACCTGAGCAAATCTAGAAGAGTTATAAATGGTAGACTTCTATGTTTTTCTTGGCATTTATTGGTTACACTCATGTTATGCCTCGGTAGTATCTTAGCGCCTATGGGGCAATGTATTTCTTACCTTAAGGTCAGAGAGATGATATCTAAGGGTTATCTCTATCATCTAGTTCCGGTTAAGGATTTTAGCCTTGAAACCCCCAACTCTTGAGCCAGTTCCAGTAGTCTGTGAATTTTTAGAAGTGTTTCCAGGAGATCTTCCTGGAGTCCCTCACGAAAGGGAAATCGATTTTTTGGATTGATCTCCTTCTAGATACCCAACCTATTTCTATTCCTCCTCACAGAATGGCTCTAGCAAAGCTTAAGGAATTGAAAGAGTAGTTGAAAGACCTTCTAGATTAGGGCTTCATAAGACCTAGTATTTCATAATGGGGTGCACCAATGTTGTTCGTAAGGAAGAGAGATGGTTCTCTCAGAATGTGTATTTACTACAGACAGTTGAACAAGGGAACAATCCAGAAAAAGTATCCATCCCCATGATTGATGACTTGGTTGACCATCTTCAGGGTGCTATCAATTTCTCAAAGATATACCTCAGATCGGGTTATCATCATCTTAGAGTCAGAGATAGTGACATTCCAAAAAAAAACCTTTAGAACTCCGTATGATCATTATGAATTTGTAGTTATGTCATCTGGACTAACTAATGCTCCTGCAACTTTCATGGAACAATACTTGGATTTGTTCGTTATTGTCTTCATAGATGATATCCTCATTTACTCTAGGAATTAAGAAGAACATGTGATACATTTGAGAATTCTTTTATACACTCTCAAGGATTGCCACTTATTCGCTAAGTTCACCAAATGTGAGTTTTGGTTGCAATCCGTTGCTTTTCTTCGTCACATTGTATCTAGCGAAAAGCAGTGAAACAATGGCCCAGACCTACCTATGCTGCAGATATCAGAGGTTTCTTAGGTATAGAGGGTTATTACAGAAGGTTCGTGGAAGGATTTTCATCCATAGCCTCACCATTAACTAGGTTGACTCAGAAGATGGTCAAGTTTCAATGGTCATATGATTGTGAGAAAAGCTTTGCATAATTTAAAACACGATTGACTACAACTCCTGTCTTGACTCTACCAGAGGTTTCAAATGGTTATGTGATCTATTATGATGCATACATGTTTGGCCTAGGTTATGTGTTGGTGCAACGAGCTAAGGTGATAGCTTATGCCTCTAGATAACCTAAGGTTCATGAAAATAACTATCAAACTGATGAACTCGAGCTTGCAGTGGTGGTGTCTGCACTCAAGATCTGAAAACACTACATGTATACTGTTCACAGAGATATGTTCACTGACCATAAGAGCCTTCTGTATATGTTCACCCAGAAGGAGTTGAATTTTCGCCAGAGGAGATGGCTTGAGTTCCTTAAGGATTATGATATGAGTGTGCATTACCATCCTGGTAAGGCAAATGTAGTAGCAGATGCTCTTAGTATATTATCTATGCGTATTGTAGCCCATGTTGAGGAAGAAATGAGGGAGTTATTGAAGGATATTCACAAGCTTGCTCCCTTGAGAGTTTGCCTTATAAGCATATCAAACAACGGTCTAACTGTTCAGAATGGGGAAGAATCGTCTTTGGTAGTGGAGGTTAAGGAAAAGTAAGACAGTGATCCAATCTTACTTGAACTTAAAGGTGCAGTACATAATCAGAGAGTGGAGGTTTATTTCAAGGTGGAGATGGTGTACTTCTCTACCAGGGTAGATTGTGTATTCCTGATATGGGCGAGTTGAGACAGCATATTCTTGTAGAATCTCATAATTCTAGGTATTCTATTCATTCAGGTGCCATTAAGATGTACCGCCATCTGGGAGAAGTCTATTGGTTGAATGGTATGAAGAGGGATATAGCAGATTTTGTGAATAGGTGCCCCAATTGCCAGTAAGTCAAGGTAGAACATAAGAAACCAGGAGGTATGATTCAAGAGATCTATATTCCTATTTGGAAGTGGGATGTGATCAATATGGACATCATCACATGATTACCTTGTACTTGAAGACAACATGAGTCACTTTGGGTAATAGTTGATATGATTACTAAGTCTTCTCGCTTGTTGGCGGACTACAAATTTAGTAGATGACTATGCAAAGCTTTACATTAATGAAATTGTGAGGTTGCATGGCTTTACATCATCTCATATAGAAGTCCTCATTTTACCTCCCATTTCTGGAAGTCATTTAAGAAAGATCTTGGTACTCAAGTTAACGTTAGTATAACATTTCATCGACAGTCGGATTGAAAGGCAGAGCATACCATTCAGACCTTAGAGGATATGTTGAGAGATTCTGTGATCGATTTCAAAGGTAATTGAGATGTTTACCTTCCTCTTATTGAGTTTGCCTACAATAATAGCTACCATTCCATCATTCAGATGACCCTTTATGAGGCTTTATATAGGCATAGATGTAGATCTCCTGTTGGTTTTTTTTGAAGTAGGTGAAGCAGCTTTGATATGGCCAGAATCAATCTTTTATGCTATGGAGAAAGTGAAACTCATTAGAGATACACTTAAGACAGCCCAAAGTCGTCATAAATCTTAAGCAGATGTATAGAGAAGGGAACTAGAGTTCCAAGTTGATGATTGGGTTTTTCTTAAAGTCTCACCTATGAAAGAGGTGATGAGATTTGGAACGAAAGGGAAGCGCGGTCCTAGATATGTAGGCCCTTAAAAGATCTTGAAAAGGGTTGGAAAGGTGGAATATGAGTTAGAGTTGCCAGCAGAATTAGCAGCAGTGCATTCGGTCTTCCACATCTCACTCTTGATGAAGTGTGCGGGTGACCCAACCTCTATAGTTCCATTAGAGAGTGTGGCGGTGAAATATTGTCTTATTATGAGGATTTACCAGTTGAGATTCTTGACCGTCAAGTTAGAAGGTTGAGAAATAAAGAAGTCGCTTCAGTCAATGTTTTGTGGAGGAGTCACTCCGTAGAGGGAGATACTTGGAAAGCAGAAGCAGCCATGTAAGCCAAGTATCCTCACCTCTTTCCTTCCGATTCCACTACAACTTGAGGTAATTGTTACTGTTAAGTTTTCCAGTCATTCATGCATGAATTTAATCTTAGAATCATGTTCCCTCATCTTGTATACTTGCATTTTAAGCGTATTTGCATATTATCGGAACTAAATTCAGTTAGAAACTCAGTTCTGAGTGTTTAGTAGTAGGTTTGCAGCTCTCTCCTTCTTGTTCAGCTAGTTTAGTCTTAATTCAAGGATCAATGTTTCCAAGGGTGAGATAATGTAACACCCCGTAGTCAAAACAGACAAAACACCAACTTTACAGATAAAAAAATTATAGGTGCAACCAACGATGGCATCGACATTCTGTAGGTCAGACGAAGGTCCGTCCTGCACAACAGTCGATGGGATCAGAAACTCCCAAAAATTACAGAATTAATTGAGAGTAGTATCATACCGAGTTGGACTACGGTTTAGCGTACCCCATAGTCTCAGAACTACTAGCCATGTAGGTTGTAAGTCCCCTCTATGGGCAATCAGTTTAGTGATCACTCCAGCATGCCTTTATACCTTTGGCAGGGTATATAGGGTCCTCTCGATACGCCGTATACATCAGATTCCACATTGAACTCATGTGGTTTCATTATCGTTATTAGTAGCTCCTACAGTTAAGTGAGACTCTCTCCATTGACAATTTATCAGTGTATTAAGTATTCAGTTTCAGCATGTTATAAATTTGTCATTGCATCCAGTTAGCTCAGAATTCATTTTATCATGTTAGATTATTCTACTTGCTTTTATTCTTGTTCAGTTATATTTTATTTCAACTTTACTCTATCCTACATGCTCAACACCTTTCAAGTATTGACGGATATGTGCGCTACATGTTCTTGTGATGTAGGTTCAGGGTCTTAGCATCCAGATCACGCATAGATCGACTTCCGATCTTCAGTTCAGCAGATTCAGTTATGAGTACAGTTATGTGTTTCATTTCAGTCTTTAGTCTTTTGGTTACCCTTTTTTCTAGATTTAGCTGGGGCTTGTACCAGTATTTCTTGTCTAATTTAGAGTCTTATTTCAGACATAGTAAAATTCAGTTTAGTATTGAGTTAATATTTCCTTTGCATTAAACTCACTGTTTTCAAATATCTCAGTTATAGGATATGGTTATTCCCCATCTTTTCAAATTTAATTATGATTTAGCTTTTGCATAAGTTTATTATCTTTAGTATGCTCATGATCATGCCAGCAGGGGTAACTTAGAATTACTTGTGGTCCTAGGTTCCGTGTTCGCGTTTCGAAGGTATCTCGCGGCGTGACATTTCTATACTTGAAATTTACATCAAAAGCAATAATTATGAACGTTCAAAATTTCACTTATTTACAATGACACTTGTCTATAGTATTATATTCATAACAATTTTCTTTAAACATTAAATGATACCAAATTTGTGACATTTTAATAAAACTCACCGACCTAAAATTTTTGTATTTCATGGCTAAATCATTATGCACTAAAAGATATCATAGTGTATATTATTTGTCTTCTAGAAAGACACACATTGATTGCATATAGTTTTTTGACCAAAGTTTTTCTGGTTGTTTGTGATTTCATAAATCATATGTGTTAGTTAAATGGAGAATTATAGGTATTAATAAGTGCAAGGTATGGACCGTGGAATTAGAGTTTTTCTAAACCCGAAATTAACATCTAAAGATAATATTATGAAATTTTGAAATTTTACGTATTTTACATTGGTACTCTTTATGTAGAGCAGAATTACTTAACCACGTAGACACCCATTCGAGTATAATTCTAAGTTGGGCACGTGGATATCTATATTTAGCTATCACTAAATAAATTCATTTAATCTGTACACTAAATAGATCATTCTAAAAAAATTGGCACCATTGTCTTTAAATTAGCTATAACATAATAATGCACGCCTTCTTATTCTTGATAGAAATGTTATGACCCATACCATCATTTATAGTATGTGGACATGTATCCATTATAGATTCCATCTCGCAACTTTAAATTGTGATTTTTGACTTGCGGGCATGAATGGCATGATCCCTGAGATTATGGATGGTCAATATTTTGGGTTAGCAAACCTGAAATTTAACTTTTACACTTTCATTAGGACATGAGGGTTACTTAATAATTAATTAGTAGTAATCCCATGCTAAGGAACAACCATAAGGTCTTTATTAATAGTTAGTCTCCAATTAGAACTCTCTTTAGCCAATTTCATCCTAGAAACAACTATTAGATCTTTATTTATCTTACGTAACATCTTTCAAATAATAAACAAACTGACATA
>JAKWIY010001081.1:0-25252 GCA_027704805.1 Solanum corneliomulleri | reverse complement strand
TACACAAAAAGAGTACATGGCAAGCTGGCGCCTCTGGCACTCCAGGCATGTTGCAAAAATAAGTCCAGGAAGCACCACAACATCACTAAGGAGATCTTCACTACTGAAATGCTAAACAACAAATATATAGATGCAACATTTGTAGATGTGGTCTAGATCAAGGAGAATACTACCCTTGTAGAAAATTCAGGGTGTAGTAAGTGGAGAAGTTCAAAGGAGTAAGAGGTTCATAAAGAACCTGGATATCAAGATAATTGCAAAGTCTCGAGGATCCCTTAAAAGTCGACGCAAAGAATAAATTAAGTTGGTGCTGAGGGGGAGTGTTCATAAGTCATCACCAACTCAATTAATATCTAAGATATTTCGAAGAATAATCTAGTATATAAACGTTGTAGAGAATTGAACAAAGAACTCTCGAATGAGAGTTCTAGAGTGCAACGTATTATATCATTCAAGAAAGTGCAACTCTATAAATAGGTAAAAGGTGCATTCTATAAATAGAGGTAGTCATTTGAGTGTACAGAGTTATAGACAAAACTTGATCTTTACTTAGCAATAACAATATTCAAGTTGTAAGCAACCAATTGTGCCCAATAATTCACTCTTTTTTTGGATTTAGGCCACCACTCTTATCGATTGGTCACAACTAGTACCCCTCCTTGGTCTAGGCCACCACTCTTGACACTCTACGAAGCTATTACTTCGAGTTGCAGCCTCAAGTGTTAATCAACCCTACTCTAATACTTATTATAATAATCTATTTGGTGGAAAAACCCACTAAACCCTACTAAACCGTTAATATTTTTTTTCTTAATCAATGAAGGTCAATTAGCATACAACAATGATGGTAAACATTCCTTGCATTTAAGAAAAGGTGGTTCGCCTCCTTGAAAGGAGGAACCTTTAATAGGAAACTTTTAACTCTTCCATCCAATTATGGTTCTTATACGGTGCATACGCAGATGGTGTGCAACCTGCAGGTTCCGCTAAGGTTTTGATGTAAAAAGAAAAATGTGCTATAGTAATTTAAATTGCGTAAATAGTACTATATATGACTGAATCTTTAAAAATTATTATTATATTTCAATCGTCTGGTACCCAAGACTCACTATAATTAGTGACTAATGTTTGATTTAATTCAAAATTTAGCATTACATTAACTTGTTTAGTATATGTACTTGTTGGGCTTGTTAGAGTGGTTGCAATCCCACATTGGTTGGGGAACATAACAATAATTTTGCTTACATACATAGACTTGGAAAGTTCTTCCCTCATGTGCTAATTTTTAAATGTGAGGTAGGCCCAAGATCTAATTTTATAGGGTTCAACTGACACCCTTAACTTTTTTATGACTTTCCCCCCCATGAAAACGTAGTTGAAGTATCCTGATAATGTGTTTGGAGCATCCTGAATCAACAATCCAATCATTTTAATAATCAATTAATTTCTCACTTACAATTTGCCTGTGAAAGCTCCTTTTCCTTGTAAGAGTGTGAGAGGTGACAATATCTTCATGGTGATTTCTTGGTTTCTTTATTTGTATAAGAGGTCTCAAAATCCCAAGCTTCTTCTTCATCTTGCCTTATTCGAGTAGAAGTGGTTATAACACCTATAGCTATCTTGTAACAACAATCTCTAGCGTAATGTCCTCTTTTTCCATAATTGTAGCACTTGCCCCTTTGCCAGTTATTGAAACCTTGGTTTGCCTTCTTATGGGCTCTTTGGCTTCTTTGATGTTGACTCTTCAGTTCTCCCCCTGTACTTCTCTCTTTATCCCATTTTGGTAGCCTTGCCTTTTGTGTATTGCATTATAAAGCAGGGTTGATTATCGTGTGTCAGTTGTTTCTCATTAATTAGAAAGATAAATACGAAGGGATATAGGATAGCATTTTCGATTGAGCCTTCTATTGAATCTATAACAAATCTACAATAATTTAGCTTGATAAAATAGGTAATAGGGCCCCCTCGCTCTGGCGGCTCTAGTGATTCCCTTGGAAGCTGCTGTGCAGCCCTCCCTATCATGACTTTATCTCGCTCAGTGAACGTTCAATATTAGTGGTAATGCAAGTTAAGGATTTAAACAACGGTAGAGAATTTTGTAGAAAAGAGGATCAGAACATGGTAATGTGCAACAGGGCAACATCTAATACTTCTCTAGGTTGTGAGAAGAGACATGATATTCGTAATGCTTCAAGAGTCCTATTATGTTTTAACAACTTTGATGCTTTATTGAATGCTACTGGAAAAGATGGTAATATTGTGGCTCCAACATTACATATTTCTAATCCTAAAGTAGCTAATAAAGATTATTCAAGAAAATCAGGATAATATGCGACTCAAATCCAATCCAACAATCAAGACAGTCATGGTTACATTAAGCACCTCGGCTTATGAGGTCCCTTCCGAATCTTTGGAGTCACTTGGTCATTATCAAGGAAAAATCTAGACAGATACTATTGTCAACAGGGAATGGAGACGACGATTCGGTGAAAGGTATGCCATCTCACTCTCTCAAGCTAATTTCACAAATGATTTGGTTATTTTGAGGAAAAACAAAGGGTGATGAGTGTTGTTAGGCGGGCTCTTTGGTTGATAAAAAAGAGCAGGTTTCACCACGTGCTTTGAATAGAAAATTAAGTCCAGAAGCTCTATATTTGTGCCTAAAAGTGTCAGTGCAAAGAAGAACAAGCCAAAGGCCTTAACATTAAGATTTAGTCCAACTAATGCTTATACAGTTGATTTGGAAGAGGATTATCTGATGAAAACAAGGAAGACAATATGCTAGGATATGTTTTGATAAAATGGTTGTCATAACAAATGATTAAGAATGATAAAATTACAAGGAATACAAAATAAAACTTGCTTGGCTTAGAGGCATGTTAATACGTTTTTTGAAGATAGTTGAAGTCTCTCCCACGAGCAATCAAAGAATAAATAACAACTCTATCTTCGGGATTCAACTAAGCCACAAAACAAGTAGCATTCAAGAATGTTACTCTTCTATTCTTGAATTGGTGATTTCACATTTTGATTAATGTCTCACAAGTGTTTTCAAGGGGAAGTACTTTTGTTTTTAATGTTTATCTTTTTCAACCAAAATAAACTCAATTTATAGGATAAAAAGTTTTGCAAGAACAAGACTTTTAATTAATAGAATTTATTAGGTTCATAAATTGGAAACAAAAAACTTATCTTTCAAAAACCCATAACGTAGAATTATAAAAAACTTCTTGCAAATGTTTATAACATAGAATTAAAATAAATGAATGTTATAATTCACATTCATGTATTTGTTATTTCAAAACGGATGAATTTGTTTCAAAATTAATTGAAACACTAACTCTTACAATCCCCCACTTGTTTCAAGAAATTTTATCTTTGAAAAATCCAAAAATATTTTGAGACATTAATCTATCAACATGCATCAATAATGGTGTCTTTTTGGACTTGAACCATTAGCTAGTGAAGATTTTCTGAATCATTGACTACTTAGTGAACAAATCTTGAACTAAGTGGTTCATTGAATGAAGTTAGAAAAATACTCCACGCATATCACTATGTTCCGGTGAAAATCGAAATCCTTTGACACCTTACGGCCATGTGTCCTGAATCCTTTTTAGCCAAGTGCTTTATGATTTTCCTGTTAAAATCTTATTGAAGCGGCCTCCACTACGCACTTAGTGTAGTGAATTCATCAAGAGTAACTTTGCATACTCTGACCAAATAGTCTATGAACTTCATTAAGAGAAATTAATCTCATCCTCCTTTACACAAAGTATCGGTAAATCTATCAAGAGTATTCCTACACGCTCCAATCGAAATTGATTTATAGACTTATTAAGAGAATATAATCTCATCCTTCTCTTCAGTAGGAATATCGAAAAAATTTATCAAGAGTTTTCTTACTAACTCCAGCCGAGATCGGTCTTAAAATTGACGAAGAGAAAAAAATCTCAATCATGCACATCTACTTATTTCATTTTATTTTGAAAATCGGAATTTTATTGATGTGCTTCACAATTGTAACTTTACTTGTTTTTTCCTTTGAACCCAAGATTACATCATTAGGTAGGGTTACCATAAAGTACAATTAATTTACAACATGCTTTATTCACATCCCATTACAAGTTTCCACCACTAACTATTTGCCTAACCCTTTAGATAAAAGATCCGCTAAATTAATTCTGGACATCACATATTGAAGCGATATCACACCTTCCTCCAATAATCTCCTGACATGATTATGTTTGAGACGTACTTGTCTCGACTTGCCATTATAGCAGTCAGTTGAAGCCCGAAATATAGCAACTTGATTATCACAATAGATAGTTAAAGGTGGTATTGGCTTACTCCATAAAAGAAAATCTATCAGCACTGATCGCAACCAATCAACTTCTTCTCCAGCAGAAGACATAGCTGTAAATTCTAACTCCATGGTTGAATGAGTAATACATATCTGTTTCTTTGATTTCCAAGAGATCCTGCTCTAGCCAAAGTGAAAATCCAAGCAGTAATAGATTTAGAGTCATTCGGATCAGAATTCCAAGTAGCATCACTATAGCCTTCAAGAACAACGGGAAATGTAGAATAATGTAGGGCAACATTAATTGTACCCTTCAGGTATCTTAAAACACGAATTAAGACATTCCAATGTTCAACTCCGGGATTACTAGTAAACTTGCTCAAAGTTCCTACTGCGTAACCAATATCCGGCCTGGTACGATGCATGGCATATATAAGACTCCCAACAATCTGAGAATATGTCAGCTGGTCGAGAACATCACTAGAGTTCCGCATCAGTTTGATGCTAGAATCAAATGGTGTAGGAGCAGGTTTGTCATCAAAGTGACCAAACCTCTTTAGAACTTTCTCAATATAACTTGATTGAGTAGGAGTCAAGTCATTCGCTGATCTTATCATTTTAATACCCAAAATTACATCAGCTTCTCTAAGATCTTTCATCTCAAATTGAGAAGCTAGAAAATATTTTGTTTCTTTGACTCTTCCAATATCAGTTCCAAAGAGCAACATATCATCTACATAAAGACATATTATAACACAAGATTTTTCTTGAAATTTTCTAAATATACAAATATCACCACCATTGATTGAGTTGCCATTAGAAATCATTACTCTTCTGAATTTCTCATTCCATTGTTTTGGAGCTTGTTTTAATCCATTAAGATATTTAAGAAACTTACAAACTTTGTGTTCTTGACAAGGAAAGATAAATCCTTCTGGTTGTTTTATGTAAACCTGTTCATCTAAATCTCCATTCAGAAATGCAGTCTTCACATCCATTTGATGTATTACTAGACTATGAATTGCGGCTAAAGCAATCAAGAGTCAAATAGAAGTTATTCGAGCTATAGGTGCAAATGTATCAAAATAATCAATACCTTTCAATTGAGTAAAACCTTTTGCCACCAAACAAGTTATCTACTTATGTAAGGTTTCATCATATTTTAATTTCTTTCTAAAGATCCATCTACAACCAATAGACTTACATCCAGGAGGAGGTCTGATAAACTCCATGTATTGTTTGACATAATGGGGCGCATTTCATCATCAATAGCTTCACGCCAGAAAGGAGCATAATGTGAAGCCATTGCTTCAGCATAACTTTTAGGATCCCTTACAACTAAATAGACTTGAAAATTTGATCCAAAGTCTCTTAGTTTGGATGATCTTGCACTACGTCTAGGTTGTCATAACAATGAACAAGAATGATAAAATTACAAGGAATACAAAATAAAACTTGCTTGGCCTAGAGGCACGTTAATACGTTTCTTGAAGATAGTTGGAGTCTCTCCCACGAGCAATCGGAAGAATAAATAACAACTCTATCTTCGGGATTCAACTAAGCCACAAAACAAGTAGCATTCAAGAATGTTGCTCTTCTATTCTTGAATTGGTGATTTCACCTTTTGATTAATGTCTTACAAGTGTTTTCAAAGCAAAGTACTTTTGTTTTTAATGTTTATCTTTTTCAACCAAAAGAAACTCAATTTATAGGATAAAAAGTTTTGCATGATAAAGACTTTTAATTAATAGAATTTATTAGGTTCATGAATTGGAAACAATAAAAATTATCTTTCAAAAACCCATAACGTAGAATTAAAGGAAAACTTCTTGCAAATGTTTATAACATAGAATTAAAATAAATGAATATTACAATTCACATTCATGTATTTGTTATTTCCAAACGGATGAATTTGTTTCAAAATTAATTGAAATACTAACTCTTACAATGGCTAGGGAAGGGTATATCTCGCCTAGGCAACATTGAAATGGAAAGAACAGAAGCAAAAAATAGACATATGGAAGACAACACAGTTGGAACGATAAAGTGACTAAGAAGTTTGTTCCAAGGCACCTACGATGTGACTGTCAAAGAAGCATCATATGGAAGTATCAATAGCTTTAACAAGATCCAATAATCCATGAAGAAATGATGAACTAACAAGTGTTGTTGGACAAGTTCGAAGAAGAAAACAAGAGGAAAACACTTCAGGTTACTTTAGATGTGCAGTCACTCTTTTTTAATTCATTCACTTGACAAAGGAAGTTTGAGGCCGATAATTCAAACTTTTAATTCTTGGTTTCCATATTTTTGATTATTTAAGCACCTTAATTTGTAATATTTTCATATAGTGTATTATAAACTCTGTGGTAATCACAATATCCTACTTCTCTCTAAATTTTATTTTCTTCATGGTTGTTCGTTAGTAGAGGTTTGTTACCTCATTAGGACTGGAAAGGAAAGGTTCAGCTCCCTTTGCTTGTACTTATCTCTATTGAGTTTTTTTATTTTAAAGAAAAGGTTGCTAAATTTTTTTCTTAAAAAAAAACTATTTTATACATTATCATATCAAACTTGGTATGAAAATTATACATTGTTAATAGGTTAACTTGATTTGATAGTGAATGTTATTCTTTATACATTGTACATAAAATAAACTCTAACATAAATGCATTTCCTTAATTTTATCAGTACAAACGAAGAGACAATCTTTGAAATAAATGATCTGAAAGAGAGAATAAAGCAAATCAATTGCATAAAACATTTATAAGTAAGAGGAATGAAGTTGTAGATCATTTATCCAAATTAAGGAAATGTCAAAGATATAAACCTGGAATTATGGTGTGTCTTCCATCGTCAAGAGTGTATGTCATTAGTTGCAAAAATGTTAAGCTTTCTTGCCGTTATCATAAAACAATTTTTCCTGCTATACTTGTCAAGAAAAAAACTTTCAGAGAAAAAAAAAGCATTAAACAATATCCCAAGTGAGGTGCTATCAGTAAGAGTACAACACTCCTTATGGAAGGGAATCAAAATACTCTAGCAGACTTTTTTGCTAACTTGGTTTTTTATTTTGCAGGTAATTATGAATATAAATCTATTCAGGAAGTTCCAAGTTTAGGAAAAAATATATTCAACCTTGACAAATACAAAACACCACACATGAGAATTCAAAAGACAGGTTCCACAAAATTTCAAATTAATTAGAGTTTATAGTGTCAATAAGTAGTATGAATACAAAAGTGAAGTACATAGATATATTCTATCAATTCAATCTATGATGTCTAAAATACTTTCCGGTTGGTTAAAGTACTATGCACCTTGGTGAGAACTTAGAGGTGTTGCGAATGGTATGAAACTAGGACTCAAAGATTGAGAGTAGTACTTTTCTACTACAGGTAACTTAAATCATACAGCAACATAAAATTTCGATAGTCTTGACTTAGATGGTGGCATTAACCTAGTCGGATTCAATCCATTATTGAAGAGGCTAAATAAATTCAAATTGATGAAGAAGGTTTCAGAGTTACCTTTGGTTAGGATACTGAATGGGAAAAACTCTATTCATCTGCAAGCAGTTAGAATAGTTGTATATGAAGCTTGCAAATGACACAAGTAATTTCTTTTCTGCAAAAACCTCAAAAAAAGTTAATTTATCTTTTAGAATCTAAAATTTGATGGTGGTATCAATCTCAGTTGTGACATTTAATCCATTGAATGATAGATCTAAGAAAGACGAACCAATTTGAGATGTCAAAGTCACCTGATAGAACTCTTGGATGAAAATTTTAAATCGGCAGTGAGATATTCAATGCTAGATCTTGTATCATCGATAAAAAAAGTTAATTTATCTTTTAGGGATCTAAATTTGATGGTGATATCAATCTCAGTTGTGAAATTCAATCTATTGAATGATAGATCTAAGAAAGAAGAACCAATTTGAAATGCCTCACCTGATAGAACTGTTGGATGAAAAGTTTAAATCGGCAGTGAGATATTCAATGGTAGATCTGGTATCATCGATAAGAAAAAGTTAAATTTATCTTTAAAGAATCTAAAATTTGATGGTGATATCAATCTCAGTTGTGGCATTCAATTCATTGAATGATAGATCTATGAAAGAAGAAACAATTTGAGATGCCAAAGTTACCTGATAGAGCTCTTGGATGAAAAGTTTAAATCGGCAGTGAGATAATCAACGGTGGATCTAGTATCATCCATGAAGAGGAAGCTTCGACCATGAACACCAACATTGAAGCTATCGGATGCTTCAATTGCCTCTTTGATTTATTATCTTTAAAAATGTCCATCCTTTTCAACTTTCCTGTTTGATTGTCTTTTTTGTATTTTGTTTCATTAGGGTTGGCGTATGGGCTGATTCTATTTGTGTACATATTTTATTTTTTCAATAAAGTGGCCCAATTGGTTTTTAATTAAAAATATATATGTATAGTATTGTATTTATAATCTAATCAATCCAAATTCACACCTACGTCACATGTTATGTTACATATCACCTATTTGAAGAATAAACTTATTACTTAACCAAGAAAAATAGCATAAGAGATAGTGTTTATAGACGATTGAAAAGAATTATAAGGTAAAGAACCCAGTAAAAATAAGAAAATAAAAATATTATAATGACATGATCATATCAAATTGATTGTTATATAAAATGATATTTCATAGTTACATAATGATGAATTTAACGATAAGATCACAAATAAAACTTGTAAATAATTAGGGATAATGACAAAGTACCCAAACCAACCCTCAATTCTATGCCGAAATTCTAGATTAAGGACAACTTATACTATAAAGGTCCTTACCTACCCCCACCTGTATTTATTTATAAGTAATTTTTACCCCTTTTTAGCCTACATGGCACTAGATTGAAAAAAAAGTTCAACCATCGTTGGACCCACAAGATAGTGCCACGTAGGTCGAAAAGGGGGGTAAAAAATATGATTAATAAAATAAGTTCAGTGGTGGTAATAGGACCTTAGTATAGTATAAGTGTGTCTCTGAGATTTCGGGCATAGGTTGAGGGGGTACTTGGGCATTATCCCAATAATTAACAACCAAAATTATTATATATGAACCGTTAGATCTAAAATTCTTCTTTGGCAACATAGTGGATTCAAAGGTTGCTTTAGATTATGAAACTAAATCCTGAGTGTGACACTCAATATTTTTTTAATTCCCTTATATGGATTTCTAACTACATCATTATATTGTTTAATACTTGTGATGGTGAGAGGCAAAAGCATATATAGAGTATGAATACCAATTTCAAATGAATCTTATACTTTCATATACAACGAAACATAAATTTATATGTAAAAGTTTAGATAAATTTAATAGATAGTAAACTGAATCCATAAATCTTAAATTCTGATTTCGCCTATGGTAATGGAGAGGTAGAACATACCTGATAAATAATTTAGGTTCATTCATATTAGTCCATATCAAAAAATGATATCTTACCAGTTTGTCATTATCAAGGAAAATGGGAGAATCACATTGACTAAAAATGAGCTCCTTTTTGTGTTACAAATCGGAGGAAACTTTGATCTATCAAATATTTCTTGATAATTAGAAGTTTAAAAACCTTCCCCAAATTCATCAGATTTTGCAAAAACAATTGAATCTTGTTGATTAAATTGTTGATCTTACTGCATCTTCTGGAGTAGTTTTTTAAATCATTTCATAGATGCAATCGTCGGCAACTTTTCAAAATAATTCATTGGAGTTATGGACTCGGAAAAGTTCATGTCAAAATTCTTATAAAAGTTTATAACCGATAAATAACCTAAGTTTTTCTGTCCCAAGCTTTAAATATGATTAAATAATCAAAAGAAAAAAAATATTTTAGGGCCTATACATTGTCAAATCATCATATCAGATATCATTAAAAATGGGAAGCCTCAAGGTACAAAGTTGAATTACCATTTTATTCCTATACTAAATTAAAATATCATAAAATATTTAATTAGTTAAACATTAAATATGCTTAAATTGTTAAGTTGATTCACTTTATTTAAATAAAGTAGGAGAATGAAGAGTTGTAAAAATAATTAATTATAAAGTTATTACGAAAAGGTACTAGAGAAACTTTTTGTTTCTCTATCTGATCAGTTTTAGGTGTAATTTTTGTCATAATATGTATTAATACCACAGCTCCATTATCTCCTCATTAATCTTTACACCTTCATAATCTTCCCACACTTTCAAGAAATTAATCGCATGATTATGATTCCTTTTGATTTTACTCAATGATGTCCTATAAATTATGGTATTTGACACAACAATCTATACACTTTGAAGATATTTAGGTACACTTTGCAAGAATTTTTTTTTTTTAAAAAAACTGTCTATATTTCTATTATTTTTATCCTTTAGTATATATTAATATCATTTTTAGCTTCCGTTCATAACACTGATTACAATTTTCCTTATCTTCGTTTGTTGTTTCCAGAAAAGAAATGTGTACAAATTGTTAGATCTTCTAGTGGAGTTCACAATGAGAGAAGGGATGTTCACGTCTTTCCGGAGGTTGAAATCAATTTTAATTTCCGTATTATATTCATGCTTTAGATAAGTTATTTTTTTTAATGTATAATTACTATTATCTAAAAAATTTCCTTGTTATCATATTAAATATCATATTTTTTCTGTTGTTTTTAACATGTCATGAGATCAAAAGACAATTATTAAGAAATTACAATCGAAGTTTGTAATTGAAAATGTTTTGATCTAATATATATATATATATCTATATATATATATATAACACTCAATAGTTAATGCAATATACCGCTAGGAGTATAAATCACATCTAACCACCCCGTTTGATATAATGTTAATTAATTTTGTTTAGCTTTGGTTTCATGCTATATCATTGTTGGTTTGACAATTTTCATTTTAAAGAAAAGATTTAGCTTGTAGACTTCACAATTTGTAATGTGTTTTAGTCTCTATTTGAGGAATCAATTATTGAATAGGAAATGAGAAAATCGCCTTTCGTGATTCAAATAGTAAGCTCGAATTCATGATTGAGAAAGGATTTTTTCAAGTACAATTTGAAATTTTCTTCTACTCTTAAATCTCATTTTAAAGAATTTTTTAAATTAATTTATTTGATTAAATATAGTTCTTACAAAATATAACACTATAATCATGTTTCACTTTAACATCTGTTAGTAGTTCAATACAAACTTTATAAAATAGAAATATAACTAAATATTAAACTAATCTAACAATTTCTTAAAATTCATCCTTTAACTGTGATTTTCCAAATTAAGAGATCTGCAACCTGAGATGAGAGATTTAAATAAATTTTACCTCTTTCAAGTGTTGGATCGTCATGACATCATAAATATTGAAGGAGTGTCACTCCATTAACTATTTTAATTTTGTGAAGTGAAGAAGGGGGTTACAGTTTGAAATAATATAAAATTATCTTATACTTACATCTGAGTATACGAAAAATCACATTTTAAATGTCTTAACCACTTATAAACTTTCTATAGATAAAGAGAAGTTTATTCTTATATGCACATGTATATATATCATTCTTTAATATCAAATTTCTAACAATCCATCTTTATATTGAGGGCCTTCAAAAGCAATAATCATTTTATTACATACTAATATTATAATTTTGTGAACGAAAAAATTAAATATAATCATAATCGTAATAAATATTGTATTAAATATAAATATATCATAATATTTGTTGCATCTATACCACATATTTGTTCTTAAAAATACAAACAATACTCTCTTAACATTGTGAAACTCACGTGTCCAGGACTAGTGTAGTAATAAGTACAAATAAGCATATACAATTAAGTTTGTTTCTTCCTTTTTTTCAATTATATTAATGAGTAAAGATAAGCAAAAAGTCAAACTTATTCAAACAACAATAACCCCTACCACACCTCAATCCTAAGCAAGTTTCACGTTGCTTCAATTATGTGTATCAAGGCTAATATTATATTATATAAAAATAAATAAAAAGCACGAGAAAATCTCTATTTAATTTGGTGTGTAAGTGAGTGATTGGACTCAAAGACTCATGGAAATTATAAGACCTAAGTAAACGTATTGACATGACCAAAATATTATATGAAGTCTAAAAAAACTGGTATCGCTTCGTCTCTTTTTCACACCTTCACTTGCTATGATTTCATAGTGTAGCCACCTCAATCAGGCCTTATACTCAGCATTCTAGACCTTTAGTGCCTCCAACACCTCGTTGATTGTTTGTGCATCCATTGGCACGTACACTCCCTTATGCAGATCGTAGTGTGAATGGGGGCATGGAAGTACCTCCCGCAAATAGAGCACACGAAAGGGAAAGCCTCCTCCAAAGGGCACCAACCGAACCCTTCCAATCCGGCATTGAAAGCACCAATATTCTCCACCACCTTATGCATATTGAAGCTCTGAACTTCATTCCCCCGTGGTCTTGGTGTTATTCTTACAATGACCTGTATTTATAAGGTTAATAAACAGAAACAGAAATAAGATGAAGCAGAAAAAATATAAAATACAAGAATTAATCCGAGTCCACAGAAACTACTGTGTGTCCTTAAGAAATTTAATCCCCTCACTGTACCCAAGGTTATGGATTAATTTCTCCCAAGATAAAACGGATTAAACCTGTTAAAGAAATAGCGGTACCTCAAACTTCTTTAACTTCAACGAACTTAAGAACAACAACAAGTCACACAGACTCACTCGATCGACACTTTGATTTTATTTGAGAGAAAAATAAATGCAGTGAAAGAAAAAAAATTTCAGTGTTTTAAAAAATCAAAAATTGACTTTCTTTTATAGCCATTTTCAGCAAGGAACATGTCTGTTCAATGAAATCTGTTCAGACCCATTTTATCCAGAAAGTTGTGTCTTTTGGAAAAAATAACAACTTTTCAGAAAATTGTGTCTGTTAGGAAAATAACGATTTTTTGGAAAGTAACGACTTTTCAGAAATAGTAACAACTTTTCGGAATGTTACCGTTACCTGCAAATTTATAAGAGATAATTTTAACAGGATTTATTTGATTTAACAAAAACTGATTAAATAAATTTTGTCCAAAAAATTTATCAATCAATCACATCATTTGCCAAATCCGAAGCCAAAGCCGAGGCCGAGCGACGACGACGACGGCGCGAGGGGGCATCTTCTTCTTAGCTCTTTAATAAGTAATGAAAGTGTTTCCTTCTATAAGGACAACGATTTCCCTTTCTTTTGCCGATATGGGAGAAATGACTTTTCATTTGCACTTTGCAAATGATTTTTCATTTTCCCTCCAAAGTAGTTCCCTCACTTTTCATATTCTCTCTTTTCTTTTACCATTCACACTTGCTAAAACCCAACAATCCCCCACATGAATGGGGAAGGCTATTGTTAAAACATATGCATGAAAAAAATTGTGTGTCTTGTAGGTAAAGGTTAATCGTATCTGGATAAGTAGGTTTCCCTTTAAACTTTCCATAGTGAACATATATCGGATATACTCGGTCAATCGGTAGATTTGATATCTTTGAACCGTCGAGCTTTGGTGTATACCTAGACAACATATGTCACACAATCAACCCTTGAACTGTTCTTAGTTCTCATTGTTTTGTTCGTTTCAGCTATGAACACATCTTGGATAGTAGTGCTTAAAGAACTGGCCTTACCGGATTCTCCTTGAAGCGGCTTACACTTCACACTTACATAGGTGATTTCTAAATGTGTTATCCCATAGATACACCATTTGATATTCCCTGTATCAAACTTAGAAACCATTAAAAAGTTCTTATGTCTTTATCCTTGTTACTAAACATTGTCTCATCATGAGAATGGACCATAAAATAATAATAATTTTTTATTTTCCTTTGACAATGTTGAACCGTCATCAATGAATTTGTTTTATCTCCTTGAACATAGATCTTAGGATCTCCAGTCTTCTAGGTAGATTTACCGCCACGATGACTTATTTTCAGCCATAGTCCCATTCCCGTCGATGATTTTTCAACTCCCTCTCTATTTAGGCCTTTTGTAACTAGATCCGACACATTATCTTTTGACTTCACATAGCCAATTGTGATAATTACACTAGAGAGTAGTTGTCTCACAGATTTATGTCTTCGTCTTATGTGACGAGACTTGCCGTTATACATAATGCTTCAAGCCCTTCCTATTGCAGCTGACTATCACAATGTATGCATATAAGGGCCATTGGTTTGGGCCAAAATAAAATATCTTCTATGAAATTCCGGAGCCATTAAGCTTCTTCACCTGCCTTGTCTAAAGTAATGAATTCAGACTCCATTGTAGAGCGAGCTATACATGTTTGTTTGGATGATTTCCAGATATTGCTCCTCCACCAATAGTAAAAACGTATCCACTTGTGGATTTTGTTTCAGTTGACCCTGTAATCCAATTTGCATCACTAATCCTTCAAGAACGGATGGATATTTGTTGTAATGTAAAGCATAGTTTTGAGTGTCATATAAGTATCCTAAAACTCTATTCATTGCCAACCAATGATTATGATTAGGATTACTTGTGTATCGACTTAGTTATACTGATAGCGCAAGCTATGTCTGGTCGTGTACAATTCATGACATACATTGAGCTTCCCAATATGCTAGCATAGTCCAATTGAGACTGACTTTCATCTTTATTCTTTGTAAGATGAAGATTTACATCAATTGGAGTCTTTGCCCTTTTAAATTTTAAAAATAAAAATTTTCAAGTATCTTTTGAATATCATGAGTTTGAGACAATGCTATACCATTAGGAGTTTTAAGAATTTTAATTCCTAATATCACATCAGCAACTCCTAAATCTTTCATATCAAACATACTAGCAAGCATACACTTTGTAGCTTTTATATTAGCAATGTCTTTGCTCATTATAAGCATATGATCTACATATAAGCATACAATAACTTTCTGATTTGGAGTATCTTTAATGTAAACACATTTATCACATTCATTGATCTTAAATCCATTTGACAACATGGTTTGATCAAACTTTGCATGCCATTGTTTTGGTGCTTGTTTTAGCCCATAAAGTGACTTAATAAGTTTGCACACTTTATTTTCTTTACCAGGAACTACAAAACCCTCAGGATGTTCTATGTAAATTTCCTCTTCAAGCTCTCCATTTAAGAAGGTTGTTTTCACATCCATTTGATGAATTTCAAGACCGTATACTACAACTAGTGCAATTAACATCCGAATTGATGTAATCCTAGTCAGTGGCGAGTATGTGTCAAAATAATCAAGACCTTCTTTTTGTCTAAAACCTTTGACAACAAATCTTGCTTTATATTTGTCAATTTTTCCATCGTCTTTCACCTTCCTTTTAAAGATCAATTTTGAACCCAAGGGTTTGTTTCCTGGAGGAAGATCAACCAACTCCCAAGTATGATTGCTTAAGATTGATTCAATTTCACAATTAACAGCCTCCTTCCAAGAGGTTGAGTCGCTAGACAACATTGCTTCCTCGAATGTTTGAGGCTCACTTTCAAGAAGAAATGTTACAAAATCTGATCCAAATGAAGTAGATGTCTTTAGAATTGTTCCACGTTCATCATCAATAGGTTTATTCTGGAGATCTCCAAAATGTGATGCAACCAAACCATATAAGGTCCATGAAATAGGACAACACCAATAGTACCATCGTATAATGTTTTTTTTTATTGAAAACAAAAAAAAAATAATGCACCGAACATGTCATTTCTGAACTCTAAATAAGTTTTGATGTAACAAAACATGGAGTGTTTCAAGAACTTACAGGTCGTCGAACGTAGAATCCTGAGAAAAGATTTCATACACCATAGAAGAAGAAGCCGATAATATGAATAAGACTTATATTTTGGGTAACAACAACGGTCATCACACCGTAGAAAGTGAAGTACAAGAGGGTGAAATGTTGGAGTTGTAAGAAGGTACATGCATAATCCTGGAAAGGATCATTGGCATGGCCTTAAAATGGATTCTAAGGCATATTCATAATATTGTAGATGTTGGTTTGGTTTTCGAGCAGAAAGGTAGTCAATATCTTGTTGGATATTGTGACTCAGACGAAGATCAACTACTGGTCATGTTTTCGCTATTGCAAATGCACCAGTTAGTTGGAAGTCTACTTTGAAGTCAACAGTTGCTTTGTCTACCACTGAGGCAGAGTACTGAGGTTGCGAAGGAAGAAATTTAGCTCCTAGGATTGCTTAGAGAGCTTGGTATTGGACAAGAAGAAATCACAATATTTTGTGATAGTCAGAGTGCTATTCAATTAGCGAAGAACCAACTTTATCATGCAATGACGAAGCACATTGACGTACGATATTATTTCATACTAGACATCATAGAATATGATGGAGTCATAATGCAGAAAATCTCATAATACGGATAATCATGCCGACATGTTGACAAAAGTGGTGACTGCGGTCAAGTCAACATTGTTAACAATTGAAGATTCAGTTTGAAGACACAACCAAAATTGTTGTTGAGGGAAAGTTGAAAATGGAGAATCTTTCCAAGGTGGAGATTTGTTAAATTTGACAAGATTCAAAAATGGATTAATAAGAAGATATGATAGTTAGGAGGATAATTCGTCATTGGTAGAAAAGTCAAGATAGCATCTTTTGTAGGTGAAATTCAGGTGAACCATAAAATGGTTTCACAAGGTAAATCTTGCCATTTTTTACATATTGTGATGTCATGGATGACATCAACAGGAAGAATTCACTCCTATAAATAGATAACTCCTAATTCATTTGTAACACACCTCTTACTTGCCTTCTCATCTCCTAAGGCATTTGTTCTTCTTTCTCTTTTGTAGTATTTCACTTGTACTCTTTTGGAGTGAAATAAATATATCCGAGGAGTAGGCAAAAGAAAATAAAAATTTGCCGAACCTCGTTAATTCCTGATGTTCTTTTTATTGTTGTATCATTTACTATTTATTAGATACCTTAAGATATAGAAGTTGTGATTTCATCACTCTCTATATATTCGGCTTCCGCAACACAGCCAAGGTAATGCTAAGATTTTAGAAGATGTGATGTTTGTTTCTAGTCTATCACATAATTTAGTTAGCATTGGACAACTCATGACTACCAGATACTCAATTTCTTTTAATAATGGTGTTTGCACAATTAAAAATAACATATATGGGAAAACCATTGCTAATGTCCCATTGGCTAACAATAAAATGTCTCCTTTAGAAGTTTCAATGGTTGAGAGTTGTACTATGGTAGCTAGTGGAGATAATGAAACTAGACTATGTCATTTGCGTTATGGGCATTTAAATGTTAGGATTGAAGTAATTTAGCCAAAAGAAAATGATTTTTTGGGTTGTCAAAAGTTGAGAATCTTGATTTTTGTGAAAGTTGTGTTTATGGAAAACAAAGTAAAAAGTGTTATCCTGTAGGTAAGTCTTGGAGAGCTTTCTATTTGTCTTGAGTTAGAACATGTTGATTTGTGTGGTTCTACGAGTGTTGAGTCCTAAGGGGAAAGTCGATACTTTCTACTTTTTACGGATGATTATAGTTGTATGAGTTGAATATATTTCTTGAAATTTAAATCTGAAACTTTTGATAATTTCAAGAAATTTAAATCTTTTGTTGAGAGGCAAAATGGATGTAGGCTCAAAACTCTTCAGACTGATAGATGTGGTGAGTTTCTGTCGAAAAAATTCATTTTCTTTTATGAGGAAAAGGAAATAGACATAGAACTCACATCACCTTATACACAAGAGCAAAATGGTGCAGGAGAACGACAGAACCACACAATTGTCAAGATGGGCAAAAGCATGATGGAAGGTATATGTGTACTGAAGTGTTTTTGGGCTGAACATGTTGCCACTGTTGTCTATTTGCTAAATGTTCTCCTACTAAGACAATGCTTAATCAAACATCAAATGAAGCTTGGAGAGGTATCAAGTCCAAGGTAAGCCACTTACGTGTCTCTAATTATATATATTATGCCTTGATAAATTCACAAGCTCGACGTAAGCTTGATGAAGAATGTGAAAATGTATTTTTGTAGGATATAACACACAATCCAAGGCTTAAGTTATATAATCTAGTGAGTGGGAAAATTAAGGTCAATAAAAATGTTGTGTTTAATGAACATGCAAGTTGGAACTTTTATTCCACAAATGAAAGTTCAGATATTCAATTGTTGCCTTCTGACGATATTGTTGATCAAGAGTATGTAGCAGATCCTTTTTCGGTTGGTCCATCAACTACCTCATCGATTTCACCAGCAACTTCTCCAATATGGAGAAAACCTTTCGCTGAGACAACTCCATTGAGAAGATCATCATGAGATGAGGAAACAAAACCTAGATATGCTAACAGTACATCTTGTATTTTTTGCTTTAATTGTTTCAGATCCTACTTTCTTTGAAGATGCTAAAAAAGAGAATAAATGGTGCAAGGATATGGAAGAGGAATTGATGGCTATTCAAAAGAATCAAACATGGGACTTGCTAAATAATCCACAAGGAAAGAAAGCCAATAGGCTCAAATGGGTGTTAAGAACCAAGTATCATGCAGATGGCAGCATTCAAAAACAAGTCAAGGCTCATCACGAAGGGTTATTCCCAACAACAAGGTATTAACTTCGACGAAACTTTTTCTCCTATTGCCCGCTTTGAAACAGGGAGAACTTTCTTAGCCTTGGCTGCTAAATTAATTTGGCTAGTTTACCAATTTGTTGTTGATCCGCTTTTTAAATGGTGATTTGGAAGAGGAGGTTTATGTATCACAACCTGAATGTTTTGTAGGTAATGACAAAGAAGATGAGGTTTTACAAGTTAAAAAAGGCACTTTATGGCTAAAAACAAGCATCGCCGGCATGGTACTTCAAACTTGATTCTTATTTCCAGGAGAGTGACTTCCACAGGAGCAACAATGAGCCTACTCCTTCTATAAAAAGAGAAGGCAAAATGGTTTTCTAGTTGTATGTCTTTATGTTGACGATATGATATATATCGGTTCGAGTGAGTCTATCATCACTGAATTTAAAGACTGCATGATGAAGAATTTTGAGATGTCTGATTTTGGTCTGCTGCATTATTTTCTTGGTCTTGAGGTGAAACAGGGAGTTGATGGCATATTTCTTTCACAGAGAGCATACACAACAGATCTCTTGAAAAGTTCAATATGGTAAATTGCAATGTTGTTGCTATGCTGATGAATATTAATCAGAAGTTGGAGTCGTGATGATGGTTCTGAAATGACAAATGCAACTTATTTTAGAAGTTTGGTTGGTGGTTTGAACTACTTGTCTCATACAAGACCAAATATTTTATTATCTGTTGGCGTCAAAACGGGATTTATGCACTATCCAAGTAAGCTTTACCCTAGACTGCAAAGAGAGTACTATTGAGATATATCGCAGGGACAACAGATCATGGAATTTGGTATTCTAAGATAACAAATTTCACATTAATTGGCTTTACTGATAGTGACTACGCAGGCAATGTTGGTGATAGAAAGAGCACTTTCATGGAGTTCAAAGAAGTAGGAATTGGTGGCCTTGTCAACTTCAATGGCTGAATATATTGCAACAATTTCTGCAGCTTGCCAAGAAGTTTGGTTAAGCAGACTTGTTGCTGATTTTTTATCAGAAAGCAACTGAGATTTTTTGTGACAACAGATCTGCTATTGCGATGTCGAAGAAGCCAACATTCCACAGTAGAACAAAGCGCATCTATATTCTCTATCACATTATTCGACGTCTTGTTTCTAATGGAGAAATTACTGAGAGATGGAGAATACATACTGTAGGAGACCCCATGTCTAGTGATTATACTGCAGAAAAATACTCCAGATATGATGTTCCAAAAACATATGCCTGTGCTTTCACAAATTTGACTAGATAAATAAATTTATAATATTATACAGAACAATTAATATGGCAGTAGGAGCTGGCACAAAAATTCTCGTTCATCTAACAAATCTTTGTAATATTTGATAATACATTGAATTTGTTAAAAAAACTGATTCTTGTTTATCAACTTAAGCATTATCAAACCAATTACTATTCTCTCTTCATACATTCTTCGGAAGGACAATATAGATAAGAATTATTCGAGTTAATCCAAATGAGACCAAAACAACAGGCATAGTAAGAGGTGGATCCTTGTCTTCTTAATCTAGACGAAAAACAACAGGCATGTATGTATATATATATATATTATATATATATATATATATATATATATAATATATATATATATATATATATATATATATATATATATATATATATATAACTAAGCTATTTTTTGTGGTAGAATGTTTTAAGCCCATAAGATTCTTCAATCTATCAAGATATCTTTTAAGGAAACAATTATTCAATATCAAGTAGATACATCTAAACTTAAAGAGCTAATATATGATCGACGCTTCGGAAATAAAATCAACATAAATCACTTAGAAAGTCTTAGAGGTTCTATTCTTCTTATGTCCGAAACCATTTGAACCCACTTCAACTACATTATCGCAACTTCCAGGGGTACGGTGGAGCCATAATAGAGTTATCAATTAGGCCAACAGATAAATGTAAACTACGAAAATTGATATTATATTAGTGATAACTTTGGAAATAAAAGAAACATAAACACTATTGAAGTCTAGAGGTTTTCTTTTCTTTAATAACCATAATAAGGTCCTAGCCAACTTGAACATACTTCAACTACGTTGTCACGGGGGGCAAAGCCATAATAGAGTTACGGGTGTCAGTTGAAGATCTTGGGCCTAACTCACATTTAAAAACTAGCACATGAGGGAAGAAATGCCCAAGTCTATGCAAGCAAAATTATTGGTCCGTTCCGCAACCAATATGGGAATGTACACACACTAACAAACTCAACAAATACATATATTAAACAGGTTAATGTACTGCTAAATTTTGAATCAAATGAAACATTAGTCACTAATTATAGTGGGTCTTGGGTACCGGACGATTGAACTAATAATAATAATTTTTAAAAGATTGAGTCATATATAGTACTATTTATGCAATTTAAGTTGCTATAGAACATTTTTCTTTTTACATCAAAACCTTAGCGGAACCTGGAGGCTGCACACCATTGAGTATGCACCGTATAAAGACCACTATTGGCTAGAAGAGTTAAAAGCTTTCTATTAAAGGTTACTATTTTTAAGGAGGCGAACCACCTTTTCTTAAATGCAAGGAATGTTTACCATCTTTGTTAAATGATAATTTACTTTAATTCATTGATTAAGGAAAAAAATATTAACGGTTTAGTAGGCTTGAGTGGGGTTTTCACCTAATAGATTATCATAATAAGTATTAGAGTAGGGTTGATTAACACTTGAGGCTGCAACTCGAAGTAATAGCTCGATAGAGTGTCAAGAGTGGTGGCCTAGACCAATAGGAGGGGTACTAGTTGTGACCAATCGATAAGAGTGGTGGCCTAGATCTAAAAGAAGTGTGAATTATTGGGAACAATTGATTGCTCACAACTTGAATATTGTTATTGCTAAGTAAAGATCAATTTCGGTCTTATAACTCTGTAAATTTACAGAATGCACCTTTTACCTATTTATAGAATTACACTTTCTTGAATGATATAAGACGTTGCACTTTGTTCAATTCTCTGCAAGTCTTTAAATATACTAGATTCTTCTTTGAATCATAGATATTAATTAAGTTGGTGATGACTTATGAAGACACCCCCTCAGCACCAACTTAATTTATTCTTTACGTCCATTTTAAGGGATCATCGAGAGTTAGCAATCATCTTGATATCCAGGTTCTTTATGAACCTCTTACTCCTTTGAACTTCTCCACTTACTATACTCTGCATCTTCTTCAAAGGTAGTATTCGCCTGGATCTGGACCACATCTACAAATGTTGCATCTATATATTTGTTGTTTGGCATTTCACTAGTGAAGATCTCCTTAGTTGAGGTTGTGGTGCTTCTTGGACTTATTTTTGAAAATGCCTGGAGTGCCACAGGCGCCAGCTTACCATGCACTCTTTTTGTGTGTGGGAATACCTCTGGTGTTCGTGATCGATTTGTGTTAACTCTTGCTATAGGTTAGTTTCTATCTTGCCGATTTTTCTCAAGTGTTTATTCTTCATTATGGGCGAAACTCAATTCCTTGAACAAGGAAGGCGTATTTCCAACTGAGATGCTTGAACTCTATCAATCGTGCTTCAACACCTCCTTCTTCTCCTATATCATTGAAAATGTTTCCCATTTCTATTCCCATCCATCCGTCACCTCTTTTCAACGGTAGCCTCGCTCTAGGTCCTAGTCCTGAAAAAGGGACAACTTTAACTCGTTGCTCTGCTTCATGGTCACTCTCAGAATCCACAAAACTAACAACTGGCTTAACATTTTTAAGGACATACAATCCATCTTCTCATTTGAACACTAGATAAGCGAAATATATAACTAGTTCTTTTCGACAACATTCGAGTTCTAATTTTTTCCTCAGATATCAAGCCAACTGATTCGATTAAGTTTAGCCACTTCTGAGAATCTATAAAAGAATTACATTTCCTCTTTAATTATATTTGATAAAGTAATTTCTTTCAAAATTAGAGGAAGTGCAAATATATAAAACCTGGAGTTTAGGTGAGACAACCATTCCCAATACTCTGGTGTACCACCCCATATAATACCAAATTCTCATGCTGCGACCATAAAACATTTATTCCCTATCTTCTTATCCAACTAAAAACTTTGTATGACAGATCAAATCACAGAGACAAAACATTATGATTTAAAAACAAACCAAAAGGACTGAAAAAGACACTAGACTACTCTTACTGTGTCTAATTGGGATCACAAATGCACTCACTTGACATGACTAGCTACCTAAAAGTATTGGATCCAAACCACCCAACAACCCTTATGAAATGGAACATTCCGTTCAATTGTCTGTTCTTCTCAGGCCGGGTTAAGTCGGTCATGGGCGGACGCTACCACTAGACACAACTTCCACTTACCACCTTTACCTACTACAAAATCATAGAAATAGGACCCTTTTTCATTGACATTAAGTTGAATATTCTTCTATTAATGAAAATAACACATTCACTACTAAAATAAAATCTTTTGAAAGATCTGACAACATTTGATCACTCGGTTATCACTAATAAGATTGTGGTTCTCCTGTTATCTATTGGATGGTGTTAGGATATTCACTAGGAGAATTAAAAATATAAAGAAAGTACATAGACGAAAAAGCCAAGGAGATTTGAAACATAGTATATGTATACATCTTTTACCTATCTACGAAATGTAGTTTTCCAGCAATAGGTATAAATTGACACCCCTTGGATAAAACTGTCTTGATCACGGGTGACAGAGTGTTAGAGCTCGTGAAGTTGTGATCTTATCATCAAATCATATTTTATAAAAACTTATCATAAGAAAAGGACAAACACAAAAAGGAGCAGGGTAAATGAAGAAATCATACTAATTTGCCTCTATCAAGAAAAATCGGAGAGTTATAGAGGTTGAAGTAAAGTTGTTTCTTGGAAGGAAAAACTATTAGAGAGCCTGATCTAGAAACAATTTGTTGGTAATCAGATGTGAAAAATAATGTTCCAGACGATGTCGGATTTTGCTGCAGTCATGAATGTTTGTGAGACACTCTTGGAGGTTGCACAATGAAAATTCTCTCTTTAACATCGTCACAAGATGTAGGTAGGTCTTCAGCTGCGTCACAAGCATTCATGTCTGGAGCAGAATATGACATCGTCTGGGAGACATTATCTTTTCCATCTGCTTATCAACAAAAAATTTCTAGATCAGGCTCTCTAGTGGTTTTCCTTTCAAGAAACAACTTTACTTCAACCTCTGTAACTCTTCGATTCTTCTTGATAGAGGTAAATTGGTATGATTTCTTCATTTCCCCCCTCCTTTTTGTGTTTGCCTTGTTTTTCATGAGAGGTTTTTTTTATATAAAATATGATTTAATGGTGAGATCACAACGTCATGAGCTCAAACACTTTTGACACCCAACCAAGCCACTTTTATCCGAATGGTGTCAATTTATCCTTATTGCTGGGCAATTACATTGTGTAGATAAGTTAAAGAAATTATGTATATATATTCAATGTTTCAAATTTCCTTGGATTTTTTCGTTCGTTTACTTTCTTTATATTTTTAATTCTCGATGCAAAAATTCTAAATTCATCCAATAGATATCAGAAGGGCCACAATCTTATCCAGTGATGACTGAGTGATCAAATGTGGGTTAGATCTTTCTAAAGTTTTTATTTTAGTTGTGAATGTGTTATTTTCATTAATAAAAGAATATTAATGTCAATGAAAAAGGTCCCTATGTATATGATTGTGTAGTAGGTAAAGGTGGTAAAGTAGAAGTCGTGTCTAATGGGTAGCATCTGCCCATGACCGACCCAACCTAGCCTGAGAAGAACAGGCCAATGAACGGCATGTTCCATTCATAAGGGTTGTTGGGTGGTTTGAATCCAGGCCAATTAGACACAGTAAGAGTAGTCTAGTGCCCTTTTCAGCCCTTTCGGTTTGTTTTTAAATCATAATGTTTTGTCTATGTGATTTGATCTGTCATATAGAGTTTTTAGATGGATAAGGAGATAGGGAAAAATGTTTTATGGTTGCAGCACGAGAATTTGCATTATATGGGGTGGTACACCAGAGTATTGGGAGTGGTTGTCTCACCTAAACTCCAGGTTTTATTTATTTGCACTTCCTCTAATTTTGAAAGAAGTTACTTTATCAAATATAATTAAAGAGGAAGGGTAATTCTTTTGTAGATTCTCAGAAGTGGCTAAACTTAATCGAATCAGTTGGCTTGATATCCGAGGAAAAAATTAGAACTCGAATGCTGTCAAAAAGAACCAGTTTATATTTCGCTTATCTAGTGTTCAAATGGGAAGATGGATTGTATGTCCTTAGAAATGTTAAG